>CM077936.1:1294105-1466605 GCA_039797435.1 Crotalus adamanteus
ATATATATATGGTGTGTTTGTATGTAGGTCTTTGGTTATTCAGGTTTTCTCCCGCGTCAAATTGGAAGTGTCTTGGCGACGTTTCGAAGAAGTCTCATTTGTCATCTTCAGGCTGGTGTTTTCGGCTTCGTGCTTCTAGGAGCAATGTTATATATATGTATATCATATCATCTATATCGATGGTTTATATCTGTCATCTATATTGTTTCTGTTTCTGTATATACATACATACATATATACATATACACACACACACAGAGACAGACAGACAGACGCCGTGATGTTTGGATCATTTTGTCTTTCATTTTTTCCCCTCCTTTCATGTACACATTTTTCCCCCCTTTTGTTATTATGACTGACGGATGTACGTTTTGTTTTCTCTTTTGGCATTCCTCTTTTATTCTTTTATTCCCGCTGATAAAGATAAAGCACAATAAATGTATATGTAAAGAGAAAAAGAGAGAGAGAGAAAGAGAAGAGAGAGAGAGAGAGAGAGAGACAGAAAGAGAAAAAGGGAGACAGAGTGAGAGATAGAGAGTGAGAAAGAGAAAGAGAGAGACAGAGAAAGAGAGAGAGAGAAAGAGAGAGACACAGAGAAAAAGAAACAGAGAGACAGAGACAGAGAAAGAGAAAAAGAGAGAGAGAGACAGGAAAAGAGAAAGAGACAGACAGAAAAAGAGAAAAACAGAGAGAGAGAGAGAGACAGAGAGAGAGAGACGGAGAGAGAGAGACAGAAAGGGAGACAGAGTGAGAGATAGAGTGAGAAAGAGAAAGAAACAGAAAAAGAGAAAGAGAAAAGAGAGACAGAGAAAGAGACAGAGAGAGAAAAAGGGAGACAGAGAGAGAAAAAAAGACAGAGACAGAGAAAAGAGACAGAGAAAGAGAGAAAGAGAAAAAGAGAGAGAGACAGAGAAAGAGAGACAGAAAGAGAGAGACAGAAAGAAAAAGAGAAAAACAGAGAGAGAGAGAAGAGAAAGAGATGGAGAGAGACAGAAAGGGAGACAGAGAGAGAAAAAGAGAAAGAGACTGAGAGACAGAAAGAGAAAAGACAGACAGAGACAGAGAGAAAAAGGGAGACAGAGAGAGAAAAAGAGACAGAGAGACAGAGACAGAGAAAGAGAAAAAGAGAGAGAGAGAGAGAGACAGGAAAAGAGAAAGAGACAGACAGAAAAAGAGAAAAACAGAGAGAAACACAGAGAGAAAAACACACCATCAAAACTCCCTCCAACTCACCTGGAGAATCCCTCCAATTTGCATTTGTGGGAACTGGAGAGCCGTTTTCCATCCCAGCCTGGAGCTAGAAATTTTGTGGTTTCGGTCCGTTGATTTGACTGTTGCCTTTTCTGAAAGTCCCTGCATAAATGGGGGGGGGGGAAGAGGGGGGGGAGAGAAGAGAAATAATAGAAGAAATGAACTCGAAGGGAAACGAAATCTGATCCTTCGGGAGCACTCCCCTTCTGTCCCTCAGCCAAATCTTGCTTTATGTATTATTATTTTTACATGGGAAAACAAAACAAAAACAAAAGCCAAAGCCCCTTGAGGAACAGCCTCTTGATTCTGTAAGGGTCTCCTGCTCGAGAAAGGGGGTTGGACTAGATGACCTCCAAGGTAGAGCAGGATAGGAATAGAATTAGAACAGAATAGAATAGAAATAGAATAGGTAGAACAGGATAGGAATAGAAATAGAATAGAATAGAAATAAAATAGAATAGAAAAGAAATAGAATAGGTAGAACAGGATGGGAATAGAAATAGAATAGAATAGAAATAGAATAGAAATAAAATAGAATAGAAATAGAATAGAATAGGTAGAACAGGATAGGAATAGAAATAGAATAGAATAGAAATAAAATAGAATAGAATAGAAATAGAATAGGTAGAACAGGATGGGAATAGAAATAGAATAGAATAGAATAGAAATAGAATAGAAATAAAATAGAATAGAAATAGAATAGAATAGGTAGAACAGGATAGGAATAGAAATAGAATAGAATAGAAATAAAATAGAATAGAATAGGTAGAACAGGATAGGAATAGAAGTAGAATAGAAATAAAATAGAAATAGAATAAAATAGAATAGAAATAGAATAGAAATAGAACAGAATAGAAATAGAATGGAGTATAGAATTGATCAGAATAAAATAGGAGAAAGAATAAAATAGAATAGAATAAGAATAGAATTAAAATAGAATAGAATAGACTATAGACTAGATTAGACTAGATCAGACTAGACTAGAATAGGAGCTGGAAGGGACCCTTGAGGTCTTCTAATCCAACCCCCTGCGCAAGCAGAGTTTTTTCTATACTAAGAAGTATAGAAGGAATGAGAGAAAACAGAATAGGATGGTGAAGAATAGAATAAAGAATAGAATAGAATAAATAGAATAAAGAATAGAATATAGAATAGAATAGAATACAGTAGAATAGAATAAATAGAATAGAATATGGAATAGAATAAAGAATAGAATAGAATAGAATAAAGGATAAAGAATATAATAGAATACAGAACAGAATAAATATAATATAGAATAGAATACAATACAGAATAGAATAAAGAATAGAATAGAATAAAGAATAGAATATAGAATAGAATATTGAGTAGAGTAGAATAGAAATAAGAATAAATAATAGAAATAATAATAGAAATAAGAATAAGGATAGAAATAAGAATAATAGAATAGAATAAAAATAAGAATAGAATAGAATAAGAATAAATAAGAATAGAAATCAGAATAAATAATAGAAATAAGAATAAATAATAGAAATCAGAATAAATAATAGAAATCAGAATAGAAATCAGAATAGAATAGAATAAAAATAAGAACAGAATAGAAATAATAAATAAGAATAGAAATCAGAATAATAGAAATCAGAATAAATAAGAATAGAAATCAGAATAAATAAGAATAGAAATCAGAATAAGAATAGAAATAAGAATAGATAAGAATAGAATAGAATATAAATAAGAATAAATAAGAATAGAATAAAAATAAGAATAGTGTAGAATAGAATAGACCTCAGAGGTCCTCTAGTCCAGCCCCCGGCTCAAGCAGGAGACCCTTACAGAATCATAGAATCACAGAGTCGGAAGGGACTCTCAGAGGTCCTCTAATCCAGCCCCCAGCTCAAGCAGGAGACCCTACACCGTCTCAGACAAGTGACTGTCCAGTCTCTCCTGATACATCCTCCAGCGAGGGAGCAACCCCCAGCTTCCGGTGGCAAGCAGTTCCACCGGTTCAGTGTCCTCCCCGTCAGGAAGTTTCTCCTTCATTCCAGGGTTGCTTCTCTCTTTGCTCCGTTTCCAACCCTCGTTTCTCGCCCTGCCCTCTGGGGCTTTGGTGAACAACGGGGACCCCCTCTTCTTCGGGGCAGCCCCCCCCAAATACTGGAAGATCTGCTATCCTGTCTCCCCTCTTTCTTTAGACCAGCCAGACCCCCAAATCCCGCAGCCGTTCTTCGTTCTGTTTTAGTCTCCGGGCCTGGGATCCTCTTAGTTCAGTGGTTCTCAACCCTTTTAATGCCCCGACCCCCAACCGTCTTGTCATGGAGCAGGGGGTTGGACTAGATGACCGCCGAGGTCCCTTCCACCTCTGTAATTTGTGTCACGGTTTCTCTGCCCGGCCAGGGGGTTAGACTAGATGACCTCCGAGGTCCCCTGCCAGCTCTTGTCATCCCGTGATTCTGGAAGGGTCTCCTCCTTGAGCAAGGGGTTGGACTAGATGACCTCCGATGTCCCCTGCCGACTCTTGTCATTCCGTGATTCTGGAAGGGTCTCCTCGAGGAAGGGGTTGGACTAGATGACCTCTGAGGCCCCTTCCGACGCTGTCATTCTCTCAAGGGTCTCCTGCTCGGCCAGGGGGTTGGACTAGATGACCTCCGAGGTCCCTTCCAGCTCTGCTAGCCTGGGATTCGGCTGCAGCTGAGGGTTTAGACCTGGGTTGAACCTGATTATCCAATCAAAATTCAATGCCCCCCCCCGTGAGGAAGGGACCCCCCCTCCACCAATGGGGGGAAAGCCCCTCCCCCAGGATGGCAGTCAGTCCCCCCCTCCCCAAATTCAACCCTTCTCCCCAAGTCCGCCCCAAGTCCTGTCAATCACCCCCTCTCCCTCTCATTCTATTTCGTTCTTTCTCTTTTTTCCTCTCTCCTTCCCTTTCTCCTTCGACCTTTCCTTGTCTTTCGCTTTCTCTCTCTCACGCTCTCTCGTTTCCTCTATCTTTCCTTCTCTCTTCTCTTTCTCGGGTTCTCTTTCTCCTCCCCCTTTCGCCTGCTCTCTCTTTCTTGTGTCTCTTTCTCATGCTTTCTCTTTTTTCTCTCTCTTTCATTGTCTCTTTCTCCTTCTGGCTTTCCTTTTCTTTCTTTCTTCCGTCTCATTCTACCTTTCATCGTCCCGACTTTCTCTCGTGCTCTCTTTTTCTCTGTCTTTCATTCTCTCTTCTGTTCTCTCCCCTTCTCATTCTTTGTGTCTCTCGTGCTTTTTCTCTCTCGTTTTATCTATCTTTTACTGTCTCTTTCTCCTTCTCTCCTTCTAGCTTTCATTCTTTCTCTTTATCCCTCTCCTCTCATTCTTTCATGCTCTCATGCTCTTTTCTCTTTCATTCTCCTTTCTCGTGTTCTTTTTCTCTTTCTCAATTCTCATTGTCTTTCTCATGCTTTTTCTGATTTTCTCTCTTTTATTTTCTCATTTCTCTCATTCTAGCTTTTATTTTTTCCTTCTTGCTCCTTCTCTACCTTTCATTGTCTTTCACTTTCTCTTTCTTTCATTCTCTCACTTTTTTCTCTTCCCCTTTCTCCTTCTGTCTTTCATTGTGTCTCTTTCTCGTGCTTTTTCTCATTTTTTCTTTCATTTTGTTTCTCATTCTTTCTTTGACTGTCTTTGTCTTTCTTGTGCTTTTTCTCTCCTTCTTTCTCTTTCATCGTCTTTTCTCCTTTCTCTTTACCTTTCATTTCTCATCTCTTTCTTTCGTTGTCTTTCTCCTTCTTTCTTCTCTCTACCTTTCGTTCTCCTTGTCTCTCTCATTTCTCTCCTTCGTTGTCTCTCTTCTCTTTGTCAGGCTCTCACTCTCTACCTTTCATTCCCTCTTCTTTCACTCTCCCCTCAGGCTCTTTCATTGTCTCTTTCTCTTTATCACGCTCTCTCTTTTTCTCTCGCCTTCTCTTTTCTCCCTCTCCTTCTTTCTTCTCTCTAGGTTTCATTCTTTCTTTCTCTGTCTTTCTCATTTCTCTCTCTCATTGTCTCTGTTCTCTTCCTCGTGGTCTTTTCCCCCCTCTTTCTCAAGCTTTCTCTCATTCTCTCCCTCTCATTCTCTTTCATTGTCTCTCTTTTTCTCTCCTTCATTGTCTCTCTTCTCTTTCTCAGGCTCTCACTCTCTACCTTTCATTCCCTCTTCTTTCTCTCCCCCCTCAGGCTACTTTCATTGTCTCTTTCTCTTTATCACGCTCTCTCTTTTTCTCTCGCCTTCTCTTTTCTCCCTCTCCTTCTTTCTTCTTCTCTTCTCTCTTCTTTCATTCCTTCTCATTTCTCTCTCTCATTGTCTCTCTTCTCTTCCTCATGGTCTTTTTTCCCCTCTTTCTCATGCTTTCTCTCATTCTCTCTCCCTCTCATTCTCTTTCATTGTCTCTCTTTTTCTCTCCTTCATTGTCTCTCTTCTCTTTCTCAGGCTCTCACTCTCTACCTTTCATTCCCTCTTCTTTCTCTCCCCCCTCAGGCTACTTTCATTGTCTCTTTCTCTTTATCACGCTCTCTCTTTTTCTCTCGCCTTCTCTTTTCTCCCTCTCCTTCTTTCTTCTCTCTAGGTTTCATTCTTTGTCTGTCTTTCTCGTTTCTCTCTCTCATTGTCTCTCTTCTCTTCCTCGTGGTCTTTTCCCCCTTTCTCAAGCTTTCTCTCATTCTCTCCCTCTCATTCTCTTTCATTGTCTCTTTTTCTCTCGCATTCTCTTTTCTCCCTCTCCCTCATTCTTTCTTCTACCTTTCATTCTTTCTCTCTCTCATTTCTCTCTCATTCACACTGTCTCTCCTTTCTCTCATTCATTGTCTCTCTCTTCTCTTTCTCATGCTTTCCCTTTCTCATGCCTTCTCTCATTCTCTCCCTTTCATTCCCTCTTCTCTCTCCCTCCCTCTTTCATTCTCTTTCTCTTCATCGTGCTACCTCTTTTCTCCCTCTTTCTCATTCTTTCATTCTTTTTCTCTTGCATTCTTTTCTCCCTCTCTTTCTTCTATCTTTCATTCTCATTCTCTCATTTCTCTCATTCACACTGTCTCTCATTTCTCTCATTGTCTCTCTCTTCTCTTTCTCATGCTTTTTCCCTCTTTCTCATGCCTTCTCTCATTCTCTCCCTTTTATTCCCTCTTCTCCCTCTCTCCCTCCCTCTTTCATTCTCTTTCTCTTCATCGTGCTAACTCTTTTCTCCCTCTTTCTCATTCTCTTTCATTTTTTCTTTCTCTCTCTCTCCCTCCTCTTTCTCATTCTTTTTCTTTTGCTCCCTCCCTCCCTCCCCTCTCCCCCCACCTGCCAAACTTCCTGAGGGTGATCCCCCCCCTTCCTTGTCCACCAACCCAGGCCAGAACCCCCCCCCAAAAGCAGATTAACCCCCTCCAAGGAGGACCCCCCCACACACCCGGGAGAGTTTGAGTGGGGGGAGGCCCGAGAGACCTCACTGCAGGGCTGGAATCCCACCCCCCCAAATAGCTGCCCCACCCTCCCTTGGGAAGCAGGACCCCCGCCTCAAGCCCCCCCAAAGCTGCCCCTCCCCCCCTTCCCTTGGGAAGCAGAACCCCCACCTCAACCCCAAGAGTTGCCCCTCCCTCCCACCCTCCCTTGGGAAGCAGGACCCCCACCTCAACCCCCCCCAAATAGCTGCCCCACCCTCCCTTGGGAAGCAGGACCCCCCCTCAAAAAGGCAGCCAAGGAGGGAGGGGGGCTGAAAGGGGAGGGGGCTCAGCCGGGCGGGGTGGAGGGGCACTCCCCCCCTTGGGTGGGTTTTTGAGGCGGGGGTCCTGCTTCCCAAGGGAGGGGGGGAGGGAGGGGCAGCTTTTGGGGGGCTTTAGAGGCAGGGGTCCTGGTGGAATTCCCCCCACAAGCTGCCCCTCCCTCCCTTGAGAAACGGGACCGCCTCAAAGCCCCCCCAAAAGCTGCCCCTCCCTCCCTCCCTCCCTTGGGAAGCAGGACCCCCGCCTCAAAGCCCCCCCAAGAGCTGCCCCTCCCTCCCTCCCTCCCTTAGGAAGCAGGACCCTCCTCAGCCCCCCCAAACTGCCCCTCCCTCCCTTGAGAAGCGGGACCCCCGCCTCAAAGCCCCCCCCAAAAGCTGCCCCTCCCTCCCTCCCTCCTATGGGAAACAGGACCCCCGCCTCAAAGCCCCCCCAAGAGCTGCCCCTCCCTCCCTCCCTTAGGAAGCAGGACCCTCCTCAGCCCCCCCAAACTGCCCCTCCCTCCCTTGAGAAGCGGGACCCCCGCCTCAAAGCCCCCCCCAAAAGCTGCCCCTCCCTCCCTCCTATGGGAAGCAGGACCCCCGCCTCAAAGCCCCCCCAAGAGCTGCCCCTCCCTCCCTTAGGAAGCAGGACCCTCCTCAGCCCCCCCAAACTGCCCCTCCCTCCCTTGAGAAGCGGGACCCCCGCCTCAAAGCCCCCCCCAAAAGCTGCCCCTCCCTCCCTCCCTCCTATGGGAAGCAGGACCCCCGCCTCAAAGCCCCCCCAAGAGCTGCCCCTCCCTCCCTTAGGAAGCAGGACCCTCCTCAGCCCCCCCAAACTGCCCCTCCCTCCCTTGAGAAGCGGGACCCCCGCCTCAAAGCCCCCCCCCAAAAGCTGCTCCTCCCTCCCTCCCTCCCACCTATGGGAAGCAGGACCCCCGCCTCAACCCCCCCCAGAGCTGCCCCTCCCTCGCTTGGGAAGCAGGACCCTCCACAGCCCCCCCAAACTGCCCCTCCCTCCCTTGAGAAGCGGGACCCCCACTTCAAAGCCCCCCCAAACTGCCCCTCCCTCCCTTGAGAAGGGGGACCCCCGCCTCAAAGCCCCCCCCCCAAAACTGCCCCTCCCTCCTATGGGAAGCAGGATCCTCCTCAGCCCCCCCCCCCCAGAGCTGCCCCTCCCTCCCTCCCATCCCTGGGAAGCAGGACCCTCCTCAGCCCCCCCCAAACTGCCCCCCCTCCCTTGAGAAGCGGGACCCCCGCCTCAAAGCCCCCCCAAAAGCTGCCCCTCCCTCCCTCCTATAGGAAGCAGGACCCCCGCCTCCAAAACCCACCCAAGGGGGGGGAGAGTGATCCCCCCTCCCCGCCCTGCTGCGCCCCCTCCTCTCCGCCCCCTCCCTCCCTCCCTCCTTGGCTGTTTGAGGCGGGGGTCCCGCTCCCCCCTCCCTTCCCTCCCTCCTCCCCCCTCCCCCGCCTGCTAGGCCCGACGCCCCTCACCCGCCGAACTGGCGTCCGGAGGAGGCCTCGCCTTCCCTCCCGCCCGCCCGCCCGCCACGTGTGAACCCCTCCCGCCACCCCAGCCGCGGGACCCCCCCCCCTCCCGCGGGCCTCGCTCACCAGGCCGCGCCGTGACCCCTTGACCCGGCGGGCGGGGTCGCCATAGCAACAACGGCGACGGTCCGGGCCCCGTGGCGGAGGCGCGGCGCGTCAGCGGCGCGTCATCGGGCGCCAGCGGTGACCTCACGCGCTGACGTCACGCGCCTCCTCTTTCTCCTCCTTCCTCCCTCCCCCATTCCCCGTCCGGACGCGCGCCTGCGCGCCTCTCTCCGGCCGGACGGGGCGAGTCTCTCTCTCTCTCTCTCTCTCTCTGTCTCTCGGGCCCTTTTTCTTTATTATTAGTGTGGTCGTCGGAAGACCCGGATGGAGGAAGCGGAAGTGACGCCTCACTGCTCCGCGACCCCCCCCCTCCACAGACGCATTTCCGAAGGCGCGCGCGTGTGGTCCTCGAGGCTTCCTCTCCCCCCACCCCCGCACGGCGTGACGGGAAAGAGAGTTCTTTTGTGTATTCGTCTCGCATTCTTTGCCTCAATCCCTCCCCTTCATCGCTGAGGGAAAGCTCGCGAGATGGGACTACTTTTCTGCCCTCCCTCCCTAAGAGGCTTTGTTGTTGTTGTTCTTGTCGTTGTTCTTTCTCTCGCGCGGATCTCTGGGAATGGTAGTCCGTCGATGAAGGCCGCAGGCTTCCCAACGCGAGGCTTTGCCCATCGGGGCCTCTCGGCTCGCAGGCCCCACGGTGCCCCGTCAGCCGGATCCGCGGCCATCCTAGCGGGGGAAGCGTGGGCTCTGTAATCCAAAGGCTGCTCCGAGGATCTGAGCTCAGTCCTGTTATGTTGAGTGCGATATTTCTCAATTTCAGAGCCGGTCGACTCCCAGAATCCCCCCAGCAGTGTGGGGAATTCTGGGAGCTGAAATCCATGCATGCCCACTGGGGGATTCTGGGATTTGAAGTCCAACTACGCTGGCTAGAGATTCTGGGCGTCTCAAGTCGAGTCCCAAGTCCACCAGCTGGGGATTCTGGGAGCTGAACTCCACCCATGCCGGCTGGGGATTCTGGGAGTTGAAATCCACTCACTTTGGGGATTCTGGGAGTTGAAGTCCACTCACTCCGGCTGAGGGATTCTGGGAGTCAAAAATCTACCCACGCCTGCTGGGGGATTCTGGGAATGGAACTCAAGTCCAGTTGAAGTCCAAGAGCTGGGGATTCTGGGAATTAAAGGCCACCCACACCTGCTGGGGGAGTCTGGGAGTCGAACTCCGCCACCGCCGGCTGGGGGACAGGGAATTGAACTCAAGTCCAGGTGAAGTCCACCAGCTGGGGATTTTGGGAGTCGGAATCCAGCCAGGCCAGCTGGGGAATTGTGGGAGTCAAAGTCAAGTCAAGCTCCCCTCCCCCCTTTGCTGGCTAGGGCATTCTGGGAATTGAAGTTGAGTAGAAGTGCACCAACGGGGGATTCTGGGGGTCAAAAATCTACCGGCGCCAGTTGGGGAATTATGGGAATCGAAGTCCCCATTGCCAGCTGGGGGATTCTGTCTGTCAAAGCCCATTCAGGCCACCTGGGGGATTCTGGGAATTGAAGTCCCTTCTTAAAGCCATTTACAGCCTTTGGTCCTTAGAGCCTGGATGGGTCTGTTTACCGATCCGCAACCCGGACCCATCTTTCCCCTTGCACAGTTCTCCTGCTTGAGCAGTGGGTTGGAGTAGATGACCTCTGAGGAACCTTCCGACTCTCTCATTCTGTGATTCTATAAAATTCTCCTGCTCCAGTCGGGGGCTGGACTAGATGACCGCCAAGACCCCTTCTGTCTCTGTCATTCTGTGATTCTGCAAGGGTCTCCTGCTTAAGCAGTGGGCTGGACTCGATGACCACCAGGGTCCCTTCTGACTCTGATTCTGTGATTCTGGAAAGGTCTCCTGCTTGAGCAGTGGGCTGGACTAGATGACCACCAGGGTCCCTTCTGACTCTCATTCTGTGATTCTGGAAGGGTCTGCTTGAGCAGTGGGCTGGACTAGATGACCACCAGAGTCCCTTCTGACTCTGATTCTGTGATTCTGGAAGGGTCTCCTGCTTGAGCAGTGGGCTGGACTAGATGACCACCAGGGTCCCTTCTGACTCTCATTCTGTGATTCTGGAAAGGTCTGCTTGAGCAGTGGCTGGACTAGATGACCACCAGAGTCCCTTCTGACTCTGATTCTGTGATTCTGGAAGGGTCTCCTGCTTGAGCAGTGGGCTGGACTAGATGACCTCTGAGGTCCTTTCCAACTGTGTCATTCTGTGATCCTGTCATGTTTCCTCCTCCAGCAGAGGGCTGGACTAGATGACCTCCAAGGTCCCTTCCAATTCTTATTCCGTGATGGTGTAAGGGCCTCTTCCTCGAGCAGTGGGCTGGACTAGATGACCACCGAGGGTCCCTTCTGACTCTGTGATTCTATGATTCTGTCAAGTTCTCCTCCTTGAGCAGCAGGTTGGACAAGATAACCTATGAGGTCCCTTCCAATTCGGTGATTCTGTGATACTGCTCAACCAGGGGGGTTGGACTAGATGACCTCTGATGCCCCTCCCAAATCTGTGATTCTGTCATCTGCCACAAGCAGGGGGTTGGACTAGATGACCTCCGAGGCCCCTTCCAGCTCTGTGCTTCTGTGAAGTTCTGCTGGAGCAGGGGGTTGGACTAGATGACCTCTAAGATCCCCTCTGACTCTATCATTGTATGATTCTGTAAAGGTCTCCTGCTCGAGCTGGGGGCTGGACTAGATGACCTCCGAGATCGCTTCCAACTGTGTCATTCTGTGATTCTGTCATGTTTCCTCCTCCAACAGAGGCTGGACTAGATGACCTCTGAGGTCACTTCCAACACTTGTCATTCTGTGATTATGTCAGGGTCTCCTGCTTGAGCAGGGGTTGGACTAGATGACCTCCGAGGTCCCTTCCAATTCTTATTCCGTGATGGTGTAAGGGTTTCTTGCTGGAGCAGTGGGCTGGACTACATGACCACCGAGGGTCCCTTCTGACTCTGTGATTCTATGATTCTGTCAAGTTCTCCTCCTTGAGCAGCGGGTTGGACTAGATGACCTCTGAGGTCCCTTCCAATTCGGTAATTCTGTGATTCTGCTCGAGGCAGGGGGTTGGACTAGATGACCTCCGATGCCCCTCCCGAATCTGTGATTCATGTTCTCCTGCTCGAGCAGGGGGTCGGACTAGATGACCTTGGAGGCCCCTCCCAAATCTGTGATTCCTGTCATGTTCTCCTGCTCGAGCAGGGGGTTGGGCTAGATGACCTCCGAGTTCACTTCCAACTCTTGTCATTCTGTGCTTCTGTCAGGGTCTCCTGCTTGAGCAGCGGGTCGGACTAGATGACCTCCCAGCTCCCTTCCAACTGGGTCATTCTGTGATTCTGTCAAGTTCTGATGCTCGAGCTTGGGGTTGGTCTAGATGACCTCCGAGGCCCCTTCGAACTCGGTCATTCTATGATTCTGTCAGGGAATCATGCTTTGAGCTGGGGTTGGACTAGATGACCTCTGAGGTCGCTTCCACGTCTTGTCGTTCTGTGCTTCTGTCAGGGTCTCCTGCTCGAGCAGGGGGTTGGACTAGATGACCTCCAGGGTCCCTTCCCACTCTGTTCCCTTACGATTCTGTCAGGGTCTCCTCGAGCAGGGGGTTGGACTAGATGACCTCCCAGCTCCCTTCCAACTGGGTCATTCTGTGCTCTTCTAAGGGGGCGGCGTGGACTTTGCCCCCTCCCCGCGGTAAACAAGGGCGGCGGGGCCCGCCTCCGTCCCAGCCTCCCCGGAGGGGCGGGGGGCGGGGGTGGGGGGAGCCGGCCGATGACTCTCCCAGCTCATCCAGCCGCCGCCCCAGACGCGACCATGTCCCGCTCCTCGCTGCTGTGCTTGGCCGGGCTGCTAGTCCTGAGTGAGGCCGGCCGGCTGCCCGCTTTGCAGAGCGCCCTGGACAAAGTGCTGGAGGATTTCCACGGGCGGAGCCTGGTCCAGGCGGCCTTCCTGGGGGAGGCGGCCAGAGAACTGGTGGAGGTCGGCCCGCGTGGGTTGCGTGTGTACGCGCGCGCGCGCGTGTGTGTTTCAGCGTGCGTGGGAGTGGGCTGGAGGATCTCTACCTGGGGGGGGGGTGGGAGGAGGGTTGGGAGGGCGCGCCTGGTCCGGGCAGCCTTCCGTGGGGAGGGGGGGGAGCGCGTGGGAAGGCTGGAGGACTCCCACGGGGGAGCGGGAGGGGGGCGGCTGCGCTCCGTGGGACACGCGGGCTTTCGTTTCGCCGAATCGCCGCCGCCCCGGGAAAGTCCCGCTTGGGGAGGAGGGAGGGGAGGGGAGGGGAGGGACGGAGTTCGGACGGGGAGAGGCGTCAGATCGACTTGGAAGGATCTGGGAGGCCATCTAGTCCAACCCACCTTTCTTTCTTCCTTCCTTCCTTCCTTCCTTCCTTCCTTTTCTTTCTTTCCTTTCTCTTTCTTTCTTTCCTCATCTTCTTTCTTTCCTTTCTCTTTCTTTTCCTTTTCTTTCTTTCTTCCCTTTCCCTTTCTTTCCTTCCTTTTTCTTTCTTTCTTCCCTTTCCCTTCTTTCTCTCTTCCTTTCCCTTTCCTTTCTCTTTCCCTTCTTTCTTTCTTTCCCTTTCCCTTCTTTCTTTCTTTTTCTTTCTTTCTTTCTTTCCCTTTCCCTTCTTTTTTTCTTTCTTTCTTCCCTTTCCCTTTCTTTCCTTCATTCCTTCCTTTTTCTTTCTTCCTTCCTTTCTTTCTTCCCTTCCCTTTCCCTTTCTTTCCTTTCTTTCTCCCCTTTCCCTTTCCTTTTCTCTTTCTTCCTTCCTTCCTTCTTTCCCTTTCTCTTTCCCTTCTTTCTTTCTTTCCCTTTCCTTTCTTTTTCTTTCTTTCCCTTTCCCTTCTTTCTTTCTTTCTTTCTTTCTTTCTTTCCCTTTCCCTTCTTTCTTTCTTTCTTCCCTTTCCCTTTCTTTCCTTCTTTCGTTCCTTTTTCTTTCCTTCCTTCCTTTCTTTCTTCCCTTTCCCTTTCTTCCTTTCTTTCCTTTCTTTCTTCCTTTCCCTTTCCTTTCCTCTTCTTTCCTTCCTTCTTCCTTCTTTCCTTTCTCTTTCCCTTCTTCTTCCTTTCCTCTTCCTTTCTGTTTCCTTCTTTCTTTCTTTCCCTTTCCCTTCTTTCTTTCTTTCTTTCTTTCTTTCCCTTTCCCTTCTTTCTTTCTTTCTTCCCTTTCCCTTTCTTTCCTTCTTTCATTCCTTTTTCTTCCTTCCTTTCTTTCTTCCCTTCCCTTTCCCTTTCTTTCTTCCTTTCCCTTTCCTTTCCTCTTTCTTCCTTCCTTCCTTCTTTCTTCCTTCCTTTCCTTTCTCTTTCCTTTCCCTTTCCTTTCTTTCTTTCTCTTTCTTTCTTTCTTCTTTTCTTCCTTTCCCTTTCCCTTTCTCTTCTTTTTTTCTTCCTTCCTTCCATTCATCCATCCATCCTTCCATCCCTCTGTCTCTTTCTCCTGCCTTATAGAATCCTAGGCCTGGAAGGGACCTGGGAGGTCATCCAGTCCAACCCCCTGCTCAGGCAGGAGACACTGTTGCCGCTGTTGTGCACCAAAGCACAACTCCCATTTTGTTTCCACCCAGGTGTTACCGATGGGGACCTACGTCCAGTTGGAAGTGGACCTGGTGCAGACGGTCTGCAGAAAGCACCAGTGGAGGAGCCAGAATTGCCAGATCAAAGTGGGCGGGGTGAGTGCGGGCGTACACAAAAACACACACACACACACACACAAACGCACAACGGACTGCCCCCTTCCTCTCTGGGCCAACTCTTGCAAAACAAAAACAAAGCCGGGAGGAATCTAAGCCAAGCCAAGCCTCTCAAAGGGAGACAGGAATGGAGTAAAGAGCGTTGGAAGGGACCTCGGAGGTCATCTAGCCCAACCCCCTGCTCGAGCAGGAGACCCTGACCAAATTACAGAATCGTAGAGTTGGAAGGGACCTCGGAGGTC
Organism: Crotalus adamanteus; assembly: GCA_039797435.1. Lineage (NCBI taxonomy): Eukaryota > Metazoa > Chordata > Lepidosauria > Squamata > Viperidae > Crotalus > Crotalus adamanteus. The sequence goes on from CM077936.1 coordinate 1,308,540, forward strand.
ATCTAGCCCAACCCCCTGCTTCAGCAGAAGACCCTTAAAGGATCACAGAATAGTAGAAGTTATTACAGAAAAATAACTGTTTCCCTTTCTTTTCTTTCTCGTTCTTTCTCTCTTTTTCTCTTTCTCTTTTTTTCTTTCTCTTTTTCTTTCCCTCTTTCTCTCCCTCCCTGGTTGTCTCGTTTGTTTCTATTTTTCTCTCTGTTTGTCTTTCCCTTCTTTCTTTCTCTGTCTTTCTCTGTCTTTCCGTCTCTTTTTCTGTCTCCTGTTTCTATCTTTCTCTTTTTCTGTCTTTCTCTCTTTCCTCTCTCTTTTCTTTTTCTTTCTTGTCTTTTTCTCTTTTTTCTCCTTCTCTTTCTTTCCGTTTTTGTCTCTTTCTTCTGTCTCCTGTTTGTGTTTCTCTTTCTGTTTGTCTTTCTCTTTTTCTCTCTTTTTTTCTGTCTTTCTCTCTCTCTCTTTCTTTTTCTCTCCCGTTTCTTTTTCTTTCTGTCTTTCTCTTTCTCTCCTTTTTCTTTTTCCTTCCTTTCTTTCCTTGTCTTTCTTTCTTTTTTTCTTTTTTCTCTTTTTCTTTCTTTCTTTTTCTGTCTCCCGTTTTTTTTCTTTTTTCTTCCCTGCTCTTTCTCTCTTACTTTTTCTTTCTTTTCCTTCTTCTCTTTTTCTCTTTTTTCTCTTTCTCTTTCCCTTTCTATCACTCTTTTTCTTTTTCTGTCACCCATTTCTTTTTCTCTTTCTCTTTTTCTTTTTCTCTTTTTGTCTTTCTTTTTCTTTTTTTATTTCTCTTCTCTTTCTTTTTCTGTCTACCGTTTCTTTCTGTTTTTCTTTTTTTCTTTCTCTTTCTCTTTCTGTCTTTCTCTCCTTTCTCTTTCTTTTTTTCTGTTTTATTTCCTTCCTTTCTCTCTCTCTCTTTTCTTTCTTTTTCTTTTTCTTTCCTCTTTCTTTCTCCTTTTCTTTCTCTTTGTCTTTCTTTTTCTTTTTTTCTTTTTCTTTCTCTTTCTTTCCCTTTCTGTGTCTCTTTTTCTGTCTCCTGTTTCTTTCTGTTTCTCTCTGTATGTTTGTCTTTCTCTCCCTTTCTTTTTCTTTCTCTTTTCTTTTTCTCTCTTTTTTCTTTCCATCTTTTTCTGTCTCTTGTTTCTTTCTTTTTCTCTTTCTTTTTCTCTTTCTTTTTTCTGTCTCCCGTTTCTCTTTCTCTCCTTTCTCTCTTTCTCTTTCCTTTTTCTTTCTCTGTTTCTTTCTCTTTTTTTTCTTTGTCTCTTTCTCTTTTTCTTTTCTTTCTTTCTTTCCCTCTATCTCGTTGTCTCTTTTTTGTCTCCTTTCTTTCTATTTTTCTGTCTTTCTCTTTTTTCTTTATTTTTATCTTTCTCTTTCTTTTTCTCTTTCTATCCTTTTCTGTCTCCCATTTCTTTTTCTTTTTCTCTTTTTTCTCTCTTTTTCTTTCCATCTCTTTCTTTTTCTGTCTCCCGTTTCTTTCTTTCTCTTTCTCTTTCTGTCTTTCTTTCTCTTTCATTTTTTTCCTTTTCTTTCTTTCCTTGTCTTTCTTTTTCTCTTTTTTCTTTTCTTTTTCTCTTTCTTTCTTTTTCCTTCTGCCTTTCTCTTTCTCTCCTTTCTTTCTCTTTCTTTTCTTTGTTTTTCTTCCTTTCTTTCTCTATTTCTTTCTTTCCTTTCCTCTTTCTCTTCTTCTTTCTTTCTTCCCTTTCCTTTCCTTTCTTTCTTTCTTTCTTTCTTTTTTTTCCCTTCCTCCCTCCCTGCCTCCTTCCCTCTCTCCCCCCCCCCCATCTTTCTCCAGAGGAGACAGAAATGCCTGGCGTGCTTCAAGTTTGACGACAAACAATCCCGAAACTCTGCTGAACAAATCCCTCCGATGTTTATCCGAGCAGAATCCCCTTTTCCAGGTGGGTCTGCCTTCCTCTTCCTCACCCACTCACACAGGGCCGGCATCCCAGCTACTCCCCCCCCCCTGCCCAGGGGAGCGGAGGCCGAGCTCCAGAATCCCCACCTAGGTGTCACGGGAGGGTCCGGGGTCTCCCACGATCCCGCGGGGGGGGGGGAATAATAAGCCACCGGCGGAACTTCATTGTGGATCGCCCAGGCTGCTGGCTTTCCCCTGGGAAAGGATGGGGAAGGGGGGGGGGAGTAGAGATGGGAAGGCCTGGGACGAAAAGCTGGAAAAATCGGGAGGGGGGGGAACAGGGTTGCCTTGAATGTAGAACAGACTAGAATAAAAACCAAGAACAGCGATAAGAATAGAATGGAATTATAGAATGGAATGGAATGGAATGGAATATAGAATGGAATGAATAGGATACAGTATAGAATAGAATAGAAACAATAGAAATGGGGATAGAATGTAGAATAGAATAGAGGCGAATAGACTAGACTAGACTAGACTAGAATAGAATAGAATAGAATAGAATAGAATAGAATAGAAAATAGAATGGGAAATATAGAATACAGAATAGGAATAGAATAGAAAATAGAAGAGGAGATAGAATAGAATAGAATATATAGAATAGAATAGAATAGAAAATAGAATGGGAAATATAGAATACAGAATAGGAATAGAATAGAAAATAGAAGACGAGATAGAATAGAATAGAATAGAATAGAATATATAGAATAGAATAGAATAGAATAGAATAGAATAGAATAGAATAGAAAATAGAATGGGAAATATAGAATACAGAATAGGAATAGAATAGAAAATAGAAGAGGAGATAGAATAGAATAGAATAGAATAGAATAGAATAGAATAGAATAGAATAGAATAGAATAGAGAATAGAATAGAATAGAATAGAATAAATTAGAATTAGAATAGTGAATAGAATAGAATAAAAGTATAATAGAATAGAATAGAATTTGAATAGAGAATAGAATAGAATAAAAGAATAGAATAGAATAGAACAGAATAGGAATAGAATAGAATAGAAAAGAGAATAGAATAGAATTAGAATAAATAGAATAGAATAGAATAAAAGAATAGAATAGAATAGAATAGAACAGAATAGAATATATAGAATAGGAATAGAATAGAATAGTATAGAATTAGAATAGAGAATAGAATAGAATAGAATAAAAGAATAATAGAATAGAATAGAAAAGAATAGAATAGAATATATAAAATAGGAATAGAATAGAATAGAATAGAATAGAATAGAATAGAATAGAATGGGAAATATAGAATATAGAATAGGAATACAATAGAAAATAGAAGAGAGATAGAATAGAATGTATAGAATAGAATAGAAAATAGAATAGAAAATAGAATAGAATATAGAACAGAATAGAATAGAATAGGAAATATAGAATATAATATAGAACAGAATAGAATAGAAAGAATACAATAGAATAGGAAATAGAGAATAGAATAGAATATAGAACATAGAATAGAATATTGAATGTAGAATGTAGAATATAGAATAGAATGTAGAATAGGAATATAGAATAGAATAGGAATATAGAATAGAATAGGAATATAGACTGGAATAGAATAGAAAATAGAACAGGATAGAATAGAATATAGAACAGAACAGAATGGAATGGAATATAGAATAGAAAATAGAATAGAACAGAAAATAGAATAGCATAGAATAGAAATAAGAATAGAACGGAATTAATAACCGAACATAGAATAGGATGTGGACAAAACAGAATAGAACAGAAAAAGGATCCCCCTCCACAGTTTCCTGCTTCCCCGCCCGCAAAGCCGTTCCCATCGCAGCCCCCCCCCCACAAAGCTGGCGAAAAGTGTGTATGTGTGTGTGAGGGTGTCTCTTCCCACCACCGGTCGGTGTTCCGCACTCTCCGCCCCCCCCCCGTCCTTGGAGATGCCAACTTCCCGCCCCCCCCCCCCGGCTTTCTCTCCCCATCTCTGCCCGCCCTCAGGAGGCGAGGCGGCGACAAGAAGCCGAGTGCCAGGCCATCAAGGCGACCAACGAGGACCGGTACCTTCCCGGGAAGTTCGCCTTTTCCGTGGGTCTCCCTTCCTGACCCTCCCGGATGAGGCCGGCCAGGTAAGTAGCTGGTCTTCACCTGTGGGGAGCCAGACCTAGGGGGGGAGAGGAGAGGAGAGGAGAGAGAGGAGGAGAGAGGAGAGAGAGAGGGAGAGGAGAGAGAGGAGAGGGAGAGGAGAGGAGAGAGGAGAGGAGAGAGACGAGAGAGGAGAGGAGAGAAAGTAGAAGAGAGGAGAGAAGAGAGAAGAGAGGAGAGAGAGGAGAGGAGAGGGGAGAGAGGAGAGGAGAGAGGGGAGAGGAGAGGCAGGAGAGAGAGGAGAGGAGAGAGAGGAGAGAGAGGAGAGGAGAGAAAGGAGAGGAGAGAGAGGAGAGGAGAGGAGAGAGAGGAGGGAGAAGAGAGCAGAGGAGAGGAGAGAAAGGAGAGGAGAGGAGAGAGAAGAGGAGAGGAGAGGGAGAGGAGAGAGAGGAGAGGGGAGAGGAGAGAGGAGATGAGAGGGAGAGGAGAGGAGAGAGGGGGAGAGGAGAGGAGAGAGATGAGAGGAAAGGAGAGAGAGGGGAGGAGAGAAAGGAGAGGAGAGGGGAGAGAGGAGAGGAGAGAGGGGAGAGGAGAGGCAGGAGAGAGAGGAGAGGAGAGAGAGGAGAGAGAGGAGAGGAGAGAAAGGAGAGTAGAGGAGAGAAAGGAGAGGAGAGAGAGGAGAGGAGAGAGAGGAGAGGAGAGGAGAGAGAGGAGGGAGAGGAGAGGAGAGGAGAGAAAGGAGAGGAGAGGAGAGGAGAGGGAGAGGAGAGAGAGGAGAGGGGAGAGGAGAGAGGAGATGAGAGGGAGAGGAGAGGAGAGAGGGGGAGAGGAGAGGAGAGAGATGAGAGGAAAGGAGAGAGAGGGGAGGAGAGAAAGGAGAGGAGAGGAGAGAAAGGAGAGGAGAGAGAGGAGAGGAGGGAGAAGAGAGGAGAGGAGAGGAGAGGAGAGGAGAGAAAGGAGAGGAGAGAGAGGAGAGAGAAGAGGAGAGGAGAGAGGAGAGGAGAGAGGAGATGAGAGGGAGAGGAGAGGAGAGAGATGAGAGGAAAGGAGAGAGAGGAGAGAGAGGAAGGAGAGGAGAGAAAGAGAGGAGAGGAGAGAGGGGAGAGGAGAGGAGAGAGATGAGAGGAGAGAGAGGACAGGAGAGGAGAGAGGAGAGGAGAGAGAGGAGAGGAGAGGGGAGAGAGGAGAGGAGAGAGAGGAGAGGAGAGAGGAGAGGAGAGGAGAGAGGAGAGGAGAGAGAGGAAAGGAGAGGAGAGAAAGGACAGGAGGGAGAGGAGAGAGGAGAGGAGAGGAGAGAGAGGAGAGGAGAGGAGAGGAAAGGAGAGAGAGGAGAGGAGAGAAGGGGGACCGTCCGGGATGGAAGGAGGCATCCGAAAGGGGTTTCGGAGGATCCTCCAAGCTGGGATGGGGAGAAGGGGATATTAGGAAGAGTCCGCAGGCAGGATTTATTTTGAGGCGCCCCGTGGCGGTCTCCGAGCCTGGTGGTGGATGTTTCATCACCCAACTAGGGAACGGTGTCCGTGCGTCAAGTGGGGGATCCGGTTGGGATCGGGAAAAGGTTTGGGAGGAAAGAGCCTAAGCAGGGAAACACTACTGAGGAAAGGACATCGTTTTCTTTCTTTCTTTCTTTCTTTCTTTCTTTCTTTCTTTCTTTCTCGTCTCTCCCTTTTCACTCTCTCTCCCTCCCTTCATCCTTCATTTTCTTCTCTCTCCCTTTTCTCTCTTTCTCTTTCTTATCTCTCCCTTTTTGCTCTCCCTCTCCCTCCCTTCATCCCTTTCTTTTTCTTTCTTTTTCTCTTTCTTTCTCTTATTCTTTCTTGTCCCTCCCTTTTCACTCTCCCTCTCTTCATCCCTTTCTTTCTTTCTTTCTTTCTTGTCTCTTTTCTTTCTCCCTCTCCCTCCCTTCATTTCTCTTTCTTTCTTTTTCTTTTTCTTTCTTTCTGTTTTTCTCTTTTTCTTTCTTGTCTCCCCCTTTTCTCTCTCCCTTTCTTTCTCTTTCCTCTCTCTCCCTTTTCACTCTCCCTTCATTTCTTTCTCTTTCTTGTCTCTTTTCTTTCTCCCTCTCCCTCCCTTCATTTCTCTTTCTTTTTCTTTCTTTCTTTCTTTCTCTCTTTCTCTTTCTTTCTTATCTCTCCCTTTTCTCTCTCCCTCTCTTTCTCTTTCTTGTCTCTCCCTTTTCACTCTCTCTCCCTCCCTTCATCCCTTTTTCTTTCTTTCCTTTCTTTTTCTTTCTTTCTTGTCTCTCCCTTTTCTCTCTCCCTCCCTCCCTTCATTTCTTTCTTTCTTTCTTTCTTTCTTTCTTTTTCTTTCTCTTTTTCTTTCTTGTCTCTCCCTTTTCACTTTCTCTCCCTCCCTTCATCCCTTTCTTCCTTCCTTCCTTCCTTCCTTCCTTTCTTCCTTTCTTTCTTTCTTTCTTTCTATCTTTCTTCTTTCTCCTGCTCTTTCCTTTTTTTCCTCCCCTTCTCCTCCTCCTCCTCCTCCTCCTTTCTCCTCCTTCCTCTTTTTCCTCGTCCTATTCTTTCTCTTTTTCCTGTTCTTCCTCCTCCTCCTCCTCTCCCCCGTTTCAACCCCAAGCTACAAGGATCTTTCCTCCTCTTTGTTGAAGGCATGCAGGCACCCCTTCTCCCTCTTAGAACCCCATGTAGGTCGCTTCCAAGGTGCTTCATCCCCTGGGGGCTTTGGGGGACCCCTCCCTCCCCGGAGAGGACGTTGAAGGACTCCCCTTCTCTCACTCTCTCTCTCTCTCTCTCTCTTCTCCCCCCTAAACAGAGCTGCACGGACCCAGCTGACTGGCATCCATGCGGAGACCCGGGCATCGGCCCCATCGTCGGCGGGAAGGGCTGCTTCCCGAAGCATCACCCCCCCTGTCCGATCTCTCTCGGTCCCCCCAATAAAACTGCAAGCCGCGTTTTCACCCTGGACCCCGCCTGCCTGTCATTTCCGCTCCCCGCGGTATTCTCGTGGCGCCCAACGTGGGTAGCGACCTCGGAAGCCCAGGCGGCGCCGGGCGGGCCTTCTACGATTTGGGCGGCGTGGGGGGGGGGAAGGGGACGGCCCCCCCCTTCTACGAACGGGCGGGAGACCCGCAACACGCCACCGAGCCGTGCGGGGCGGCGAAGGTCGTGGGGAACGTCCCCCCGGGGGGACGCCGTGCGAATTCGGCTTTCGGGGTTTCCCGTCCCGGCAAAGGCGGCGGTTCCCAGTTGCGAAGTCGCGCCCGGCTTGTCCGTTTTACGGACACCCCCCCCCCCCAAAAAAGAAGGCAGGATTGCCAAGGTGCCCAGTTTTGTTGTGGTTGTGGTTGTTTTAATGGGTTGTCGGGTCTCCGCTTAGTGCAGTGGTTCTCCACCTGTGGGTCGGGACCCCATTTGGGGTCGAACGGCCATTTCACGGGGGTCGCCAAACAACGCCGTCCGCCATTTTTTTTCCCCCTTTTCCTTAGCTGGGCTACTCCCTTTGATTCTATTGGCTTTTGAAAGCCAATAGAAGAGACTCTCTTGAATAGAGTCTCATTCTATTGGCTTTCCAAAGCCAATAGGAATGGTCCAGGCTGTCTCTGCCCTGCTGAGCCCGCCAAAAGTCCCATTCTGCAAACGGTGCTGCACCAGTTGAGTAGTCCTCGACTTACGACCGGTTGAGTAGTCCTCGACTTACGACCGGTTGGGGGGTCGCGGCATTAAAAAGGTTGAGAACCACTGGCTTAGTGAAATTGCTAGCCCCGGAGAATGGGGAGGGGGTGTCTGTTGCAGGAACATCCTGGCTTGATTCCCTCCACCATCACTCGGCTGTGCCAACTAGGCCGAGATTCCTCAAATGCTTGCTTAACGGAGAAACCTGGGTGTTAAACTGGGAGAGAATTGTGGTGACCTTGCTAAGCAGCATCAGTGTGTGTGTGTGTGAGAGTGTGAGTGTGACCCCCATGTCCCTTCTCTAGTGGATGTGGCCAACAGTATAGCCAACTAGGCATGACCAATTCGGTGTCACCAATGTGGCACGGCCAACTTGACGTGGCCAAACAGGCACATCCAATTTGGCATGGCCAACTCAGTGTGGCCAACTTGGCATGGCCAACTCAATGTGGCCAATTAGGAACAGCAAATTTGGCATGGCCAACTCAATGTGGCCGACTCAACGTGGCCAACTTGGCACGGCCGACTCAACATGGCCAACTTGGCACGAGTAATTTGGTGTGGCCAACTTGGCATGGCCAACTCAACGTGGCCAACTTGGCACGGGCAACTCGGCGTGGCCAACTTTACATGGCCAACTTTACATGGCCAACTCACATGGCCAACTTGACTCAACATGGCCAACTTGGCACGAGTAATTTGGCATGGCCAACTTGGCATGGCCAACTCAATGTGGCCAACTTGGCATGGTCAAATTGGTGTGGCCAACTTGGCATGGCCAATCCGGCGTGGCCAACTTGGCATGGCCAACTCACGTGGCCAACTTGGCACGGCCAACTCAACGTGGCCAACTTGACACGGCTAACTTGGCACAGCCCACTCACCACAGAACAACTTTCAACGGCCAACTTGCGACAGAAGAACTCACCGTGGACAATTGCACAACATATAATATAAATATTTCCAAGAACTTCAAAGAAATCATTTTAATCTTTCTCCTTCACCCTTCCTTTTCGTTCCTCCTTCGGCGTCCTTCCTCAAGTGAGTCTGTTCCACCCTTCAATATTAGCCTCTCTTCTTCCGCAGCGAGTAGGTTACGCCGAGCTGGTCGCAACGAGTTGGTCCTCTTGAATTGGCCGCGGCGAGTCGGCTACGCCGAGTACGTAGCAACGAGTCGGTTACGCCAAGTTGCTCGTGATGAGTTGGCCGTGGCGATTTGTCCCACATCTTCTTGGCCGTGGCGTCTTTGTCGTCCTGCATTGGCCATGTCAAGCTGGCCGCGGCACGGTGGTTACGCCGAGTTGGCCGCGGCGAGCAGTCCTCGACCCTTCCCCGGCACATCTGGGGCTGAGTAGCCGGGAGGTGTTGTGAGTCGGTGCCAGCCACTGGAGCCGGCAGCTGAGTCCGGGGAATCGGAGGAGGAGGAGGGGTGTGGGGAACTATCCGAGTCGGAGGAAGGCTTTGATGAGCTCCAGCACTTACAGTCTGATGAGGAGCCAGGCCCTTCGACTCGTGCTTAGACTGAGACCCAGCTGTGCTGGGAAGCTGAGTCAGGCTCTGAGGACTCACAGCTGGGCGACATCACAGACGCTCGCAAACGCCAACAGGCCACAAGAGCAGGACAGAGGGAGGCAACGGGGCGACGCCAAGGCAGCAGGAGGAGGAGAAGGCATGGAGAAGCCAAGCCTTGGGGCTGCATAATAAAAAGAGAAGGTTGTGGGCGAAGGCAACCGTTTGCAAAGGACTCCAGTGTCGCAGAATCGGATTCGGTTTGCCTCGCTTCGTGAACAATTCTCCGCTGGCATCGTGGTTTGTTTGCCTTGGATAATTCTCCGTTTGCATCGTGCTTTGTTTGCCTTGGCTTTGGGGACATGTACCTAGTTAACAAAAGCGGGGTTTGTTTTCCCCGCATTTCCAGCCTACTTGTTAAAAGAGGGGTTCATCCTTGTGCGTTCACAAGGACTCACCATAGGCCGGGATGTAACCGGAGGTTCAAAAGAGATACGAGTTGGCCTCGAGACGTCCGCCCCCGAGGGCCCGCTCGGCCTGGCTGATGCTGTGGTCCGCCTGCTTGCCCAGTTCCCGGCATTCCAGCAAGGCCTCGTTGAACTGCTTGTAAGCTTCCTCCACGATGGAGCTCCTCCGGGCCGGCTGCACCTCCCAGTAGCCTTCGTCCACCCAGGGCTGGGCCCGGCCGGCCATGTCGGGCGGAGCCCCGCCGTTGCCGCAACGTTGCAGCGAGCGATCCAGATCCTTGCACAGCTGGTAAAGCTCGCTACCCTGTCCGGACACTCTCTCGCCGTCGATGACCTTCACCCACGGGAACATTTCCGCCAGGACGGCCGGATAGCCGGCGGCGGCGAGGCAGAAGGGGTTGCTGAGACGGGCTGGGCCGTTGTGGAAGCGCAAGTTGTCCAGGTGCCGCAAGCCCAGCAGGCACTGGAGCTGCTGCAGGTTGCGCAGCTGGTTGCCGGCGGCGTTGAGGCTCTGCAATTTCTCGCAGCCACTCAGGGGATCCAGGTTCGAGATGCGGTTGGCCGAGAGGTTGAGCACGGTTAAAGCTTTGAGCAAAGCCAGCGGGCCCAAGTGGGTCAGGCCGTTGCCCGACAGGTCCAGCCACTCCAGGCTGGCGCACTCGCCGAGGCAGCCCAGCTCCAGAATCCCCAGGCCTCTGAGCTTGAGGAAAAGGATGGACCCCAAGTCGAATTCTCCCGTCCGGCTTTTCAGCAGCTGGACGGTAATCTTCCCGTTCTCCAGATCGTCGCCTTTGTCGCTCCGGAAGTCCATTGCTGGAAGGTAGAGAGAAGAGAATAGAGCTGGAAGGGACCTCGGAGGTCATCTAGTCCAACCCTCTGCTCACGCAGGGGACCTGTACGGAACGATAGAATGACAGGGTTGGATGGGGCCTCGGAGGTCATCTAGTCCAACCCCCTGCTCAAGCAGGAGACTCTTACGGAATCATCGGACAGAGTTGGATGGGACCTTGGAGGTCATCTAGTCCAGCCCTATGGCAGGCCTAGAACTCCCCGTCTCCTGGTGATTGGCCCAAACCCATTCAGCTGGCTTTCCTGCCTAAGGCGGGACTCCTGGTGATTGACAGAGCCTGACTCATAAAACAAAATATAAAATAAAAATAAAACAAAGTGAAAATAAAATAGCCTCAGCTAATAAAACGAAATAAAAAATGAAATAAAAAAATAACCTCCAATAATATGAAATCAATACAAGAACATTTTATAATAAAAAGTAAAACAAAATAAAAAAGGTAAAATAAAAGACACAAAATAAAATAAAAATTACAATAACAAAATAAAAATAAAATGAAACAAATAATGAAAGTCAAATCAATAAAATAAAAATCAAATCACATCAAAATAAAGGGAAAATAAAATCACACCAAATCATAAAATGAAATAAAAAATAACCTCAAATAATAATGTGAAATAAATAAAAGAACATTTTAAAATAAAAAATAAAAACAAAAAATGTAAACTAAAAGAAACAAAATCAATTAAAAAATAAATAACATAAACTAAAAATAAAATGAAACAAAGTCAAATAAATAAAATAAAATAAAAATAAAGGGAAAACAAAATAATACCCAATAATGAAATGAAGTAAAAAATAACCTCAAATAATAATGTGAAATAAATAAAACATTTAAAAGTAAAATTAAATTACAAATTTAAAAAATGACATAAAATAAAAATAAAATGAAACAAATAACAAAAGTAAAATAAAGAAAAATAAAATAAGATAAAACAAAAGAAAAATAATGGGAAAATAAAATAAGATTTTAAAATAAAAAGTAAAATAAAATAAAAAATGTAAAATAAAAGAAACAAAATCAATTAAAAAATAAATAACATAAAATAAAAATAAAATGAAACAAAGTCAAATAAAATAAAAATAAAAATAAAGGGAAAACAAAATAACACCCAATAATGAAATGAAGTAAAAAATAACCTCAAATAATAATGTGAAATAAATAAAACATTTAAAAATAAAATTAAATTAAAAATTAAAAAAATGACATAAAATAAAAATAAAATGAAACAAATAACAAAAATAAAATAAAGAAAAATAAAATAAGATAAAACAAAATAAAAATAATGGGAAAATAAAATAACACCCAATAATGAAATAAAAAAAATGAAATAAAAAATAACCTGAAATAATAATACGACATCAATAAAATAATATTTTAAAATAAAAAATAATATATATATATATAATAAAAGAAACGAAATAAAATAAAAAAGAAATGACATCCAGTAAAAATAAAATGAAACCAATAATGAAAGCTGAACAAATAAAAATAAAATAAAATAAACGATAATATAATCAAATAAAAAAAACGAAATAAAAAATAACCTCACATAGCAATATAATTATAAGATAAAATAAATAAAACAAACTGTGAAAATAAAAAAGAAACAAAATAAAAAATACGAAACAAAATAAAAGTTAAAAATAATAAAAAAATATGAAATAAAATAAAAAGGAACATAACAAAACAACACTTAACCCCCAGATTGCCCTTAATTTTCAGGTCAAACCCAAGGAGGGGGGGGGGAGAATCCCCTAGATCCATTTTGGGATCCTTCTCCCCCCCCCCCGCCGCCATGCTCCAATCTGGGACCCCCAAATCTGTCTGGATCCCTTCCGCCTCTTCTCCTGGGACGCAGCCCCAAGGCGCTAGTCCTCAAGCACTAGGGCTTGCTTTTTCTGTTGCCGCAGAGTTCTCAAATGAGCAGGGGGGGTGTCTCTTAAGCTGTCGGGGGTGGGGGTGGGGGGGAGGTTGCTGGGGGGTCCCTTTCCCCCACCCCCTTCGCCCGGCCCCTGCCTACCTCGCAGGGCTGTCGTGGGGAGGAAAAAAAAATCCCCACGCGAATTTCCCGCCTGGCATGAATCCCAGCCCTCTTCATAACCTCAAGTGAGCCTGTCCCCCCCCCCCAAAACACACACACACACAGACACACATTGCTGCGTGCCAGGCGCTGCGGCAACCAGCCACAACACAACCCAAACACAACACAGTTGCCGGGGAGGGTTGCTAAGGACGGGAGCCGACCTGGCTGCCATTTGGAGTGTCTCTGTGTGTGTGTGTGTGTGTGTTTGTGTTTGTGTGTGTGTGATCTCCCTCCCCGGGCAGAGGAGCACAGATTGCCCCCCCCCCCACCACCAAAAGGATGGACGCGGGTACCAGCATCCTTCCTCCCCTTCTTCTGTCTCCATGGCAACCCCCTCGCATCCTCTCAGCATCCTCCCTCCCTCCCTTCCTTGGGTCTTTCTTGGGGGGGTGGGGGAGAAAAGCCCCCCCACTTTTCTCCCCCTCACTCCTCCCCCCCCGCGGACCCTGCACCCCCTTACCCTTCCTCTTCCTCCTCCGGCTTCGGCTGTTCCGGGCCCCCTCCCCGCCCAAGAAACGGCCCGCATTGCCATGGCAACGCCCGCCCCCCTCCCGGGGGGGGGTTTAAAGGCACAGCACGGCTGGATTCCCCCCCCTTTTTTTTCCTTCTTTCCACCCCAAGAAAGGGGGGAAAAAAGGCTTTTTGGGGGGGGCATATTCCTGCAACCCCAGGCCAGCCGGGGAGACTCACCTGCTGGGGAGCGGGGGGGGGGGTGTGGGGTGGCAGCTCTGCCCACCCATCCACTCCCCCCCCCCACGCCGGTGGGGATGATGGGAAGGGCAGTCCCGCCCAGCCGCTCCCGATCGGCAAGAGCAAGAACGGTGAGAATGGTGGTTTAATGCGGGCTCGAATTCAGCTCCGTTCCGAGTGGCAAGGATGGCGCCCCCTGCCGGGACTAGAACGGGGGGGGGGCAGAGGAGGAGGAGGAGGAGGAGGAGGAAGGACGGTGGAGTCCTTGGTGCTCTCTGAGTTGGCTGTTTCCCTTGCAGACGTCTCATGACCCAACTAGGGAACGTCATCAGTGCTGGAAGGGAGGAGGGGGAGGAGGGGGGAGGGGGAGGAGGAGGAGGAGGAGGAGGAGAGGAGGTGGAAGATGGGAGGAGGAGGAGGACTGGGAGGGTCCCTGGTGCTCTCTGAGCTGGAGGGGGGTTTCCTTGCAGACGTCTCGTGACCCAACTAGGGAACGTCCTCAGTGCTGGAAGGGGGGGAGGAGGAGGAGGAGGGGGAGGAGGGGGAGGAGGAGGGGGGAAGAAAGGACTGTGGGGGTACCTGGTGCTCTCTGAGCTTGAAGGTTTTCTTGCAGACGTCTCGTGACCCAACTAGGTAACAGTATCAATGCTGGAAGGAAGGAAGGAAGGAAGGAAGGAAGGAAGGAAGGAAGGAAGGAAGGAAGGAAGGAAGGAAGGAAGGAAGGAAGGAAGGGACAGTCCTTGGTGCTGTCTGAGCTGGGTGGTTTCCTTGCAGACGTCTCATGACCCAACTAGGAAACATCATCAATGCTAGGAGGAAGGATGAGTTCATTCTGTTTATATTCAGTTCTTTCTAGCTCTGATGGCGTTCCCTAGTTGGGTCATGAGACGTCTGCAAGGAAATCACCCAGCTCAGACAGCACCAAGGACCCCACCTTCCTTCCTTCCTTCCTTCCTTCCTTCCTTCCTTCCTTCCTTCCTCCCTCCCTCCCTCCCTCCCTCCCTTCCTTCTAGCTCTGATGTAGTTCCCATCCTCAAAAAAGGAAAAAAAATGGATCCAGGAAATTACAGACCTATCAGCCTGACCTCAATACCTGGGAAGATCCTGGAAAAGATAATCAAACAACGAATCAACGAACACCTAGAGGCAAACAAAGTCATTACTAAAAGCCAACACGGGCTTGTCAAAAACAAATCATGCCAGACAAATCTTATTGCCTTCTTTGACCAAGTGACAAAATTAGTGGATCAGAGGAATGCTGTGGACATAATTTACTTGGACTTCAGTAAGGCATTTGATAAAGTAGATCACAACCTACTACTTGACAAGATAGAAAAATGTGGGGCAGACAGAACCACCACCAGATGGATCCGTAGCTGGCTGACCGGCCGTACTCAGCGAGTGGTCCTCAATGGAACTGCATCTATATGGAGGGAAGTGTGTAGTGGGGTGCCCCAGGGCTCTGTTCTGGGCCCAGTACTCTTCAACATCTTCATCAACGATTTGGATGAAGGGATAGATGGGGAACTCATCAAATTTGCAGCCGACACCAAGCTGGCAGGAATAGCCAACACTCCAGAAGACAGGCTTAGGATACAGGAGGATCTGGACCAGTGGTTCTCAACCTTTTTAATGCCGTGACCCCCAACCGGTCATAAGTCGAGGACTACTCAACCGGTCGTAAGTCGAGGACTACTCAACCGGTGCAGCACCGTTTGCAGAATGGGACTTTTGGCGGGCTCAGCAGGGCAAAGACTGCCTGGACAATTCCTATTGGCTTTTGAAAGCCCATAGAATTAGACTCTATTCAAGAAAGTCTATTCTATTGGCTTTCCAAAGCCAATAGAATAAAAGGGAGTAGCACAGCTAAGGAAAAGGGGGGAAAAATGGCGGACTGCGTTGTTTGGTGACCCCCGTGAAATGGGGTCCCGACCCACAGGTTGAGAACCACTGATCTGGACAGACTTGAACACTGGGCACTAACTAACAAAATGAAATTCAAGGGTGAAAAAAGCAAGGTTCTACATTTAGGCAAGAAAAATCAAATGCACAACTACAGCATGCTCAATAGTAGTAACTGTGAGAGGGACCTCGGAGTCCTAGTAGACAATCACTTAAATAGGAGCCAGCCGTGGGCTGCAGCTGCCAAAAAGGCCAACACCGTGCTCAGCTGCATTAACAGAGGGATAGAATCAAGATCACGTGAAGTATTAATACCACTCTACAATGCCTTGGTAAGGCCACGCTTGGAATCCTGCATCCAGTTTTGGTCACCACGATGTAAAAAAGATGTTGAGACTCTAGAAAGAGTACAGAGAAGAGCAACAAAGAGGATCAGGGGACTGGAGGCTAAAACATATAAGGAACGGTTGCTGGAATTGGGTATGTCGAGTTTAACAAAGAGAAGGACGAGGGGGGACAGGATAGCAGTATTCCAATATCTCAGGGGCTGCCCCAAAGAAGAGGGAGTCAAGCTATTCTCCAAAGCGCCTGAAGGCAGGACAAGAAGCAACGGCTGGAAACTGATCAAGGAGAGTAGCAACCTAGAACTAAGGAGAAACTTCCTGACAGTGAGAACAATTAACCAGTGAAACGTCCTGCCTCCAGAAGCGGTAAATACTCCAACACTGGAAGTTTTTAAGAAGAGATTGGGCAGCCATTTGTTCGAAATGGTGTAGGGTTTCCTGCCTGAGCAAGGGGTTGGACTAGATGACCTCCAAGGTCCCTTCCCACATTATTATTATTATTATTATTATTATGAAGAGACTGGACAGCCAATTTATCTGAAATGGTCTGGGGTTTCCTGCCTGAGCAGGGGGTTGGACTAGATGACCTCCAAGGTCCCTTCCCACTTTATTATTATTATTATTATGAAGAGACTGGACAGCCAATTTATCTGAAATGGTCTGGGGTTTCCTGCCTGAGCAGGGGGTTGGACTAGATGACCTCCAAGGTCCCGTCCCACTTTATTATTATTATTATTATGAAGAGACTGGACAGCCAATTTATCTGAAATGGTCTGGGGTTTCCTGCCTGAGCAGGGGGTTGGACTAGATCAGCTCCAAGGTCCCTTCCCACTTTATTATTATTATTATGAAGAGACTGGACAGCCATTTGTCTGAAATGGTATAGAGTTTCCTGCCTGAGCAGGGGATTGGACTAGATGACCTCCAAGGTCCCTTCTGACGATGATAATGATGACGATGAAGAGACTGGACAGCCATTTGTCTGAAATGGTCTAGGGTTTCCTGCCTGAGCAGGGGGTTGGACTAGATGACCTCCAAGGTCCCTTCCAGTTTTATTATTATTTTGTTATATTTTTATTTTTTAAAAACACGAGCCCCCCCCCGGGCACAACCACCCGTCTCGCCACGCCTCAATTTCACCCTGTAAAAAAATGAATAAAATAAAATAAAATAAAATAAAGACCGGAGGCAGAAGTCAAGTTTTTTTTTTCTTTTATTCTTTATATCAGAGAAAGGATTACAAAACGTAATTTATTTTATTTTTTTGCCTTTAGGACGCTACTAAAATGATTTGTCTACTCTTTTTTTTCCCCCGCCCCCCCCCAAAAACCCACCAGCGTTTCCGTTATCATTTAAAACCAAAGTCAGCCCGATAATTTGGTGTTTTGCCCAAAAAAAAAACAGATCGAAATCCAGGCCGCCCCCCACCCCCGCCCATGTCTGGGCCCTTCGGAGGCTCTGCGGATTGCGGTCTTTCACACCAAAAAAAGCGTTGTGTGTCTTTGCGACAGTTGTAACAGGGATCGGGGGGGGGTGTTGGCCACAACCGAAGACACCTTGGAAGGAACAAGAATCAGGCCTTACGAGACGGGATAATCGGAATAAGTTAGGTGTAGCTCCGGTCGCCAACCTGTGGGCTGCAGCCCGGGGGGGGGCCATGAACCAGGCCGCAGAAGCAGCGGACGAGCGCGCGCACACCATTTGCGCGAGCGGCGTGCGCGAGTGCCTGCCGCTCGCTCAAACAGAGCTGCACGCACTCGTACGGGACCATCCCTTCTCCCCGCTCGCTGTGCCAATCAGGAACACTGGTGTGGTTGCGCTCGTGGCGCCAGAGGTGGGTCTTGCGGCCAAAGCTACGGGCGCAGATGTACAGGCGCAGCCTGGTATGAACCGCCTGCTGCAGTTTGGGACGGGGCTGCAGTGGGTGAGAGCGCGCACACCGTTTGCGCAAGCGGCGTGCACGAGTGCCTGCCGCTCGCTCAAACGGAGCTGCATGCACTCGTACGGGACCATCCCTTCTCCCTGTGCTGGTCAGGGGAACACTGGTGTGGGGTGTGCTCGTGGCGCCACAGGTGGGTCTTGCGGCCAAAGCTACGGGCACAGTGGGTACAGATGTACAGGCGCAGCCTGGTATGAACCACCTGGGGCAGTGTGGAAAGGGGCCAAAGTGGCGGACGAGCAGTGGGTGAGAGCGCACGTGCCATTTGCCCGAGCGGCGTGCACAAGTACCTGCCACTTGCTCAAATGGAGCTGCATGCACTCGTACGGGGCCATCCCTTCTCCCCGCTCGTCGTGCCAGTCACCCAATCGGTGCCCTCGTGGTGCCAGAGGTGGGTCTTGTGGCCGAAGCGGTGGTGGGTACAGATGTACCGGTGCAGTCCGATGTGAACTGCCCGCTGCAGTTCAGAACGTTGCTGCAGAAGTGATGGAGGAGCGGCGGGCGAGAGCGTGCAGCATTTGCCCGAGCGGCGTGCAGGAGTGCATGCCCGTCGCTCGCTCACATGGAGCTGCGGGGGAGTGAGCGCTCTCGCTGGCCACTCGCACAGGATCACCCTCTCTCCCTACTCACCCCGCCAGTCTGCAAAATTAGAAAACGTGAACTTAAGGTCAAAATGTTGTCAATTGCCAGGATATCAAAATGTCATTTTCAGCTCGCAAGATGTGCCGTTTTTCGGAAGGACAGAGGGCACCTCAAGCTACATTGACGACGGCATAAAGCGGGGAAGATTTGGGGGGCGGGGGGTGTTCCTCACTGCCAGGGAGACTCCAGAGCCATGGGTAACAGGAGAGGCGGGCGCTGCTCGATCGGCTGCAGCAAGGAATTCTGCGGCAAGGCGGTCACCCACGCGGCGGAGGTGGGCAAGGGTGCGCTGGTGTGGGTGCGCTCGTGGCGCAAGAGATGGGTCTTGCGGCTGAAGCTGCGGGCGCAGTGGGTGCAGATGTACGGGCGCAGACCGGTGTGGACCGCCTGGTGCCGCACCAGGTTGGTCTTGGAGCTGAAACGCCGGGGACACTGGGTGCAGGCGTGGGGGCGCAGCCCCGTGTGGACAGCCTCGTGGCGGGCCAGGTGTGACTTGCGGCTGAAGGCGCGCCCGCACAGAGGGCAGGCGAAGGGGCGCTGCCCGGCGTGGGATTTGACGTGCGCCAGCAAGCTGGCTCGGGTGCTGAAGGCGCGCCCGCACTGGGCGCAGGCGAAGGGGCGCTCGGCCGAGTGCTGGTTGCGCCAGTGTCTCTGCAGGTGGCGTTTGTGGGCGAAGCAACGGCCGCACTCGTTGCAGGGGAAGGGGCGCTGCCCCGTGTGGCCCCCACACTGGTGGGCGGCCAGCCCGGCCCGGTGGGCAAAGCTGCGCTCGCAGTGGGGACAGGCGTAGGGCAGCAGGCCCATGTGACCGCGCAGATGGGCTGTCAGATGACGCTTGTCGCTGAAACCCCGGCCGCATTCGGCGCAGGAGAAGGGGCGTCCCCCCTCGGCGTGCAGCCGCTGGTGGGACGCCAGGTTCTTCCGCCAGGCGAAGGCTTTCCCGCAATCGGAACACAGGAACGGCTTCTCTTCCGGTTGCTGACTGGCTCCCGCGTCCTCCTCGGATTCCATCTTGCCCACCTGCTCCAGATACGGGGGACCGTCCGAGATCGGCACCCCGCAGAGGGCTCTACAACCTGCCGGGTCCAGAAAGGGTTCTCCCATGGGCCGGTCCTCCCGCTCTGCGCCCGGGTTCCCACCCACCTCCGGTTCAGACTCTGCCTTAAAAAGGAGGGGCCCCTGATTGGGCTCCGTGTGCCCTCCACAGGAAGGGGGGAACTTCGCCAGCTCCATCCCAGGCCCGTACGGGAAGCTGACTTGTGCGTGGTCGCCCTGAACCCTACAGCTCTGTCCCAGGACAGCGGAGGCGGACGCCAGGGTGTCTCCAGAGAGGGGCACGTTCCCCGCCGCGCCGAGCTCGAGGCTGTTCCCACATGACGGGGCGGCCGGGCCCAGCGCCGCCAGCTCTCCGACGCGGGCCGCCTCCTCTTCGTGCAGCCGTTGGTGGCGCAGCAGGTGCCGGCGATGAACGAAGCTGCGGGGGCAGAGCGCGCAGGCGTGGGGCCGCTCGCCGGTGTGGGTGAGTTGGTGGCGCACCAGGTGGGTCTTCTTGCGGAAGCTCTTGGGGCACCGGTCGCAAGGGAAGGGGCGCTCGCCGGTGTGCACCCGCTCATGGGAACCCAGATGGATCTTTTGGGAGAAACGTCGGCCGCAGTGGGTGCAGGCGAAAGGGCGCTCGCCGGTGTGGACTCGGGCGTGCCGCGTCAGGTGGGCCTTCTTGCCAAAGGCCTTGCCGCACTGCAGGCAGGCGAAGGGGCGCGGGCGGGGGTCCCCGAGGCTGCCGCCGAGCGGGGCAGCGGGATGCTCGCAGCGGGGGCAGCCCAGCGACTTGTCCTCGCTCAACATTTGCCACTGTTGCAAGGCCAGTCCGGAAAGTTCTCCAAGCCCGGTTCCATCCTTGTACTCCGATCCGGGGATGCGGCCTTCCGACTTGCAGGCGCTGGCCAGGGGCAGTCCTGACAGCATCGCCTCCGTGCTCAGCCCGGCCGGCCACTCCGCGTAGTCATCGGCTTCCACCTTCACCGTCCGGATCAGCCAGTCTCCTGTGGGACGGGGGTTCAAGATCAGAAGCGCGCAAATGTTAGGAAGAGACGGGGCCACCGTTTGTCTGAAATGGAGTAGGGGGTTCCTGCCTGAGCAGGGGGTTGGACTAGAAGACCTCCGAGGTCCCTTCCAACTCTATGATTATAATAATTACTATTATTATTATTATTATTACATGGAATCAGTCCGAATCGATTAGAATTAGGGGTCAATCTGAGGTTAAAATCCCTGTGAGCCCTGGAGGGACTCTAGGCGCCCCGAAGTAAAAGGTAGGGGGAGGCAGGCGCACACATGCAATGCAAATGGCAGCGGTGTGAGTGCGCACGCGACGCTGGGCACGGGCCTAGCACCCGCGCGACACCAGGCGCGTGCCTAGCGCCTGCGCGACATCGGGCACGTGCCTAGCGCCCGTGTGACGCCGGGCACGTGCCTAGCGTCCATGCGACAGTGGGCACGTGCCTAGCGCCTGCGCGTCGCTAGGCACATGTCTAGCGTCCGTGCGACAGTGGGCATGTGCCTAATGCCCACGCGATGCCGGGCACGTGCCTAGCGCCCGCGCGACGCCGGGCACGTGCCTAGTGCCTGCGCGACGCCGGGCACGTGCCTGGCGCCTGCACGACGCCGGGCACGTGTCTAGCGTCCGTGCGACAGTGGGCACGTGCCTAATGCCCACGCAATGCCGGGCACGTGCCTAGCACCTGCGCGACGCCGGGCACGTGCCTAGCGTCCGCGCGACAGCGGGCACGTGCCTAGTGCCTGCGCGACGCCGGGCATGTGCCTAGCGTCCGTGCGACAGCGGGCACGTGCCTAGCACCCGCGCGACGCTGGCCACGTGCCTAGCACCCGCGTCGCAAGGCGAGCCTAACATTAGCGTGACGCTCAGGGTGTGTTTAGCACCCGTGCGACACTGGGGGCGGGGGTAGGGCTGTGCCAGCGCGATTGAGGGGGGAGAGTGTGCACGCACACACACACACACACACACACGCACTGGCCAGCCATTCACGTGGCCTGGTGGCCAAGAGGCCACGGCCCGCAGGTTGGGGACCCCTGCTCTAGGCGGTTCTGTCGCTCAGCCTGGCCTACCATCGCAGGGTGGTGGTTGGGAGACGTAACAAAGAGGGATTACCCGCGGCTCCAGCATGGAGGTGGGTTGGGGGTACAGGTGGGAGGGGGCTCCCCCCCCAGCCAGGGCAGGAGAGAGGTTCCCAAACGGAAGAGGCCAGGACCGCCCGACTTTCCCCGGCTCTTCCAGAGCCACTGAGCTGAGGGACGTGCACTCTGCGTAAACTCAGAGGCACCCTCCCACAGGTGCGGGTCTTGGATTCTCAGGTGTGATGCCACGCCTCACCTGGACAGCTCTTGGTTGGGTCCTTTGGATCTTCGGGCCCAACGGGCCTCTCTGCTGCCTCCTGGAACCGCTGATCCCTCTTGGCGGCCGGTTCGAATCCCGGAGGGCCCGAATCTGGGAAAGGGTGGCCAATCAAGAGAGAAGATCCAAGTAAATCAAAAGAATATTTAAAAAAAAATAAAACTATCAAATAAAACCGTCAATTAAAGTAAAATCAAATCAAATCATAAAATAAGGAAACATCACAATCGAATAAAACCAAACATAAGAAACAAGAGAGAATTGAAAAATAAAACAGCAATAAGATGATAGAATAAAACAAAGTCGCACAGTCGAAGGAAGTAAAAAGAAAATAATAAGAAATAAAAGAGGCGAAAATGACATGATGTAAAAATAAAGCCAAAGAAATGAAAACGAAACCAAGACAAGAAATGAAAACAATCCAACAGAAATAAAACATAAAACCACAGAATAAAATCAAATCAAGCCCAAAAAAGTAAAACAATAAAAAAACGGAATAAAATAAACGAAGGTAAAATAAAATGACAAAATAAAACAACAATGAAATAACACTAATCAATACATCAAATCAAAACAATAAAACAAAACAAAATAAAAATAAAATATAATCAAGTAAAATTAAAATGAGATTAAATTCAATAAAAATAAAATGAAATAAAAATAAAATAAAAAACAAAAAACAAAATAAAATAAATCAAAATAATAAAACAAAACAAAACAAAATTCAATTAAAATATAAAATTAAAATAAAATTAAATCAAATCAAATAAATAAAATAAAAATAAAATACAATTAAGTAAAATTAAAATTAGATTAAATTAAATTAAAATGAATAAAATAAAAATAAAATATAATGAAATAAAAATAAAATATAAAGAAATAAAAATAAAATAAAAATAAATTAAATCAAATCAAAATAATAGAATAAAAAAACAAAATTAAATTAAATTAAAATAAACTATAATAAAATTAAATTAAATCAAATAAATAAAATAAAAATAAATATAATGAAATAAAATAAAATTAAAATAAATAAAATAAAATATAATGAAATAAAAATAAAATAAAATTAAAATAAATTAAATCAAATCAAAATAATAGAATAAAATAAAACAAAATTAAATTAAATTAAACTATAATAAAATTAAAATAAAGTTAAATCAAATGAAATAAATAAAATAAAAATAAAATATAATGAAATAAAATAAAATTAAATTAAAATAATAAAATAAAATAAAACAAATTAAAATAAAAATAAAAATCAAATTAAAATTAAATCAAATCAAAATCAAATAAAAATAAAACATAATAAAATAAAATAAAAATTAGATTAAATTAAATTACATTAAAATAAATAAAAATGAAATAAAATAAACTAAAATACAAAAAATAAAACAAAACAAAATAAATCAAAATGGAATAAAGTAAAACAAAATAAAATTAAAATAAAATATAATAAAATTAAAATAAAATACAAAAAATAAAACAAAATAAAATACATTAAATCAAAATGGAATAAAGTAAAACAAAATAAAATTAAATATAATAAAATTAAAATCAAGTGAAATCAAATCAAATGGATAAAATAAAAAAAATAAAATATAATGAAATAAAACAAAAAAGACAATGAAATGAAATAAAACAAATACATCAAAATAACAGAATAAAATAAAACAAAATTAAAATAAACTAGAATAAAATTAAAATCAAATCAAATCAAATCCATAAAATGAAATAAAAATAATATATAATGAAATAAAAACAAAACAAAAAACAATAAAATAAAATAATAAAATAAATGAAATAATAAAATATAAAATAAAATAAAATAAAATAAAATGGGGCTCCAGGGTGGATGCTTTCAAGTGCCTATTATTGTTATTTTGCAAATAACTCAAGAGTGTGACATACTAAACACACTTTCCTTCTCTTCTTTTGCCCACAACGACAACTCTGCAAGGGGGGTCGGGAAGAGAAAGAAGGATCCCCAAACTCTCCCACCCGGCTTTCCTGCCTAAGGCGGGACTACAACTCCCCGTCGCCTGGCGATTGGCCCCAAGTCACCCAGCCCTCAGTGACCTCCAACCCCCCCCCCCCGTTACTCAGGATTCGCTCTCGGACCCCGGGTGTACAGACCTGCATCAGGGGTGTGCCGGGCCTCCGCTGCCCCTTGCCCCTTGCCTGGCAAGAGACCCCCTTGGTGGGGGGCCATCTCCGGTTTGCCGAGCGGTGCGCCTGCAAAGGGGAACAAAAAAAGGAGAACCGTTGGAAGGGACCTCGGAGGTCATCTAGCCCAACCCCCTGCTTGAGCAGGGGACCCTGACAGAATCATAGAATAACAAGAGTTGGAAGGGACCTCGGAGGTCATTTAGCCCAACCCCTTGCTCAAGCAAGAGATCCCGACATATTCACAGAGATGGAAGGGACCTCAGAGATCATCTAGCCCAACCCCCTGCTCGAACAGGAGACCCCGACAGAATCACAGAGATGGAAGGGACCTCAGAGATCATCTAGCCCAACCCCCTGCTTGAGCAGGGGACCCTGACAGAATCACAGAATAGCAAGAGTGGGAAGGGACCTCGGAGGTCATCTAGTCCGACCCCCTGCTCAAGCAAGAGACCCCGAGAGAATGACAGAGTCGGAAAGGACCTCGGAGGTCATCTAGCCCAACCCCCTGCTCGAGCAGGAGACCCTGACAGAATCGTGGAATGACAGAAATGAACGGGACCTCGGAGGTCATCTAGCCCAACCCCTTGCTCAAGCAAGAGACCCCGAGAGAATGACAGAGTCGGAAGGGACCTCGGAGGTCATCTAGCCCAACCCCCTGCTCCAGCAGGAGACCCCGATAGAATCACAGAGATGGAAGGGACCTTGGAGGTCATCTAGCCCAGCCCCCTGGGAAATTGGCGCACCCGGTGGAATTGGCGACTTACCCGGCGCCATCGCAGCGCCATAATTCTCCCGCATGGTGTCGTCGTGCCGTCCCGTCCAGCCTCGCCAATGTCCGGGCACCGGATGGAAAGCCGGGTCCTCGCCCCGCACCGGCACCTAGGGGAATCAAGGCCGGCCGGGGATTAGGGTCCTGGGAGTACTCCCTTTGCATCAGCCCCCTCCCCAATCCAGCCCTGCCCACTTTGGGGGGGGGGTTTGGCTGCTCTTCGCCAAACGCCGGGTGATCGGCTGCCTGGACGACCCCCGGAGTCCTCGACTTACGACCGCAATCAAAACACCCCCATTTCCGTCGCTAAGCGAGACACGCTCGCGAAGTCAGCTTCGCCCCCATTTGATGCCCTCCCTTGCCTCGCCCCTCCTGGTTCGGGGAATCCCTTTTAAGTTGGGGCAGGTACGGCAGTTCGCTTAGTGACGGTGGGACGTTACAAATGTCGCCGGGGGGGAGGAAATAAAAGGTGGAGGGGGGATTGAGGAGCGTTTTTCACACTCGCGATGGTGGCAGACGGTTGGTGACTGACTCGTGTTTATGACACATGGGAAAGAAAGAGAAGGAAGGAAGGAAGGA
This sequence comes from Crotalus adamanteus, assembly GCA_039797435.1. NCBI lineage: Eukaryota > Metazoa > Chordata > Lepidosauria > Squamata > Viperidae > Crotalus > Crotalus adamanteus. The sequence goes on from CM077936.1 coordinate 1,333,489, forward strand.
AGGAAGGAAGGAAGGAAGGAAGGAAGGAAGGAAGGAAGGAAGGAAGGAAGGAAGGAAGGAAGGATTCTGTACAAATTCGTTTTGTGTCCAATTACACTTGAGAGGGAAAGAAAGAAAGAAAGAAAGAAAGGAAGGGATGGATAGGGAGAGAGAGAGTGAATGAAAGGAAGGAAGAAGGAAAGAAAGGGATAGGGAGAGAGACAAAAAGAAAGGAAGGAAGGAAGGAAAGAAAGGAAGAAAGGGATAGGGAGAGATAGAGAGATAGAGAAAGAAAGAAAGAAAGAAAGAAAGAAAGAAAGAAAGAAAGAAAGAGAAAGGAAGGAAGGGATAGGGAGAGAGAGACAGAGAGAGACAGAGAAAAAAGGAAGGAAGGAAAGAAAGAAAGGAAGGAAGAAAGGGATAAGGAGAGAAAGATAGAGAGAAAGGAAGGAAGGAAGAAAGAAAGAGATAGGGAGGGAGAGAGAGAAAGAAAGGGATAGGGCGAGAGAGAGAGACAGAGAAAAAGAAAAGGAAGGAAGGAAAGAAAGGAAAAAAGGGATAAGGAGAGAGAGATAGAGAAAGAAAGAAAGAAAGAGAGAGAGAGAGAGAGAGAAAGAAAGAAAGAAAGGAATAGGGAGAGAGAGAGAGACAGAGAAAAAGGAAGGAAGGAAAGAAAGGAAGGATGGGAAAGAAAGGAGGAAAAAATATATTCTATTACTATTATTATTATACTCTAATATCCTATTTTAACATTCTATTCTTTTATTATCATCATCATTATTATATTCTATTAGTATTATTATATTCTAATAGCCTATTCTAACATTCTATTCTTTACCATCCTCACCATTATATTGTAATATTCTATTATTGTTGTTATATTGTTATTATCCTAATATCCTATTCTAATATCCTATTCTATTTATTATTACTATCATTATTACATTCTATTACTATTATTATACTAATATCCTATTCTAACATTCTATTCTATTTATCATCACCATCATTACTATATTCTATTATTATATTGTTATTATTCTACTATCCTATTTTAATATTCTATTCTATTTAGTATTATTACCATCATTATTACATTCTATTACTATTATTATACTCTAATATCCGAGTCTAACATTCTATTCTATTCATTATTCTCATCATGCTTTTATTACTATTATATTCTAATATCCTATTCTCACATTCTATTCTATGTATTGTCATCACCACCATCATTATTATATTCTAATATTCTATCATTATTGTTGTTATTATTCTAATATTCTAGTCTATTATTATACTCTAATATCCTATTCTAATATTCTATTCTATTTATTATCATCATTATATTCTATTACTATTATTATACTCTAATACCCTAGTCCTAACATTCTATTCTATTTATTATCATCACCATCATTATTTTATTATTATTATTACTACCACTACTACTACTATTATTATTATTATTATTAGTATTACTATTAGCATTTTCGGCTGCTCTTCCGTGCCCCCTCCCTACAACCCCAGTAGCCAAACTGGCCCTCCCTTTGCCCCACCCTGGCCCAAAACATCACTTCCTCTTCCTCTCCCTTTGCCCCCCCCTTCGGCCCCTCTTATCCCCTCCCCTTCCTGCTAGGCCTGCCCCCTCCCCTTCCTGCCCGCTCCCCCCCCCCAACGCCCTCTGCCTGTCTTTCCCAACCTGATGAGAGGAGGCTGGCCCATCCACCCTCCTGCTTCCAAGCCTCTGGGCATGCACAAAGTGTCTCTCTCCCCCCTCTCCACTCGGGTGGTTCTCCCCCCCCCAGAAACAGCTAGCAGGGTTCCTGGGGGGTCATAGGGCAGCCCCCCTTCCCAGGGACCATCACCCCCCAGCCCAACCTCAGGGTTATATCCCCGCCTAGAGGAGAGGACCCCAAACTGGCTGGGACCCCCCCCCCAGATTTGCACCTCCACATTTGGGCAGCCCCCCCTCCAGGGCAGAGAGGGGGAGGGGCACCAAAACATCAGGGTGCTCCTCTGCCCCCCCTTTTCCCTCCCCCCCCACCTGGAGGGAGGCAGGGAGGAGGGGGTCTCCCAACCCGCTGGGACCCTCCCTCCCCCCAGTTTTTGGCCCTGGGGGGGGCAGAACTGGCAGAGAAGGAGAGAGGGGGGGTATCCGTAGGGCTGTATCCACCCCCAAACCGCCCCCCATCCCCGAGAGCCCCCCGAAGTGGTAATACAGCCCCTTCCCCAACAATACAGTGTCGAGCTGAGCCAAGTGGGGGGGGGAGCGAGGGAAAGCCCGGGTGGATCTCCTAGTGGTCCCCCATCCGCGGATCGGTTAGGTGCGATCCTGGCGCGGGCCTCCCCCTTCGCTTTCTCACCCCGCAGCCCGGCTCTTTGGGAGGGGGCCGGGGGGGGTCTTGGTTCAGGGGTGGGGCAGGCCGCCCCCTCCCCTCCTTCACGGCCCCCTCCTCAGTTTCTCTGCCCCCTCCGCCCGCTTCCCCTTCCCTTCCCCTCCGGTCTAGCCCCCTCCCCTGCGTTTCTGCCCCTCCCTTGCTTCCTGGCCCCCGCCCCACATTTCTTGCCCCCCTCCCCACTTTCTCTGCCCCCGCGCCTCTGCTTCCTGGCCCCTACCCCACATTTCCTGGCCCTTCCCCTCCTCCCCTGCCCCCTCCCCTCAATTCCTGCCCCTCTCCTCCTTTCTCTGCCCCTCCCCACTTTCTCTGCCCCCTCCTTTCCTTTCCGGCCCCCTCTCCTCAATTCCTGCCCCCTCCCCACTTTCTCTGCCCCCTCCCCTTCTTCCTGCCCTCCTTTGCTTCCTTGCCCCCACCCCACATTTCCTGGCCCTTCCCCTCCTTCCCTGCCCCCTCCCCTCCTTTTCTGCCCCCTCCCCTCCTTTCCTGCCCCCGTTTCCTTGCCCTCCTTTCCCCTCCCCTCCCCTCCCCTCCTGCCCCCTCCTGCTTCTTTGCCCCCTGCCCTCCTCCCCTGCCCCTCCCCACTTTCTCTGCCCCCTCCTATCCTTCCTTGCCCCCTCCCTTGCTTCCTTGCCCCCTCCTCTGCTTCTTTGCCCCCTCCCCTCCTTTCCTGCCCCCCCACTTTCTCTCCCCCCTCCCCTCCTTTCCTGCCCTCTCCTCCATTCCTGCCCCCCTCCCTTGCTTCCTTGCCCCTCCCCTCCTTTCCTACCCCTCCCCTCCATTCCTGCCCCCTCCTCTCCTTCCCTCCCCCCTTTCTCTGCCCCCTCCTTTCCTTTCCGGCCCCCTCCCTGGCTTCCTTGCCCCCTGCCCTCCTTTCCTGCCCCCCCCACTTTCTCTGCCCCCTCCCCTCCTTTCCTGCCCTCTCCTCCATTCCTGCCCCCTCCCTTGCTTCCTTGCCCCCTCCCCTCCTTCCTTGCCCCCTCCCCTCCTTTCCTACCCCCTCCCCTCCATTCCTGCCCCCTCCTCTCCTTCCCTCCCCCCTTTCTCTGCCCCCTCCTTTCCTTTCCGGCCCCCTCCCTGGCTTCCTTGCCCCCTGCCCTCCTTTCCTGCCCCCCCACTTTCTCTGCCCCCTCCCCTCCTTTCCTGCCCTCTCCTCCATTCCTGCCCCCTCCCTTGCTTCCTTGCCCCCTCCCCTCCTTCCTTGCCCCCTCCCCTCCTTTCCTACCCCCTCCCCTCCATTCCTGCCCCCTCCTCTCCTTCCCTCCCCCCTTTCTCTGCCCCCTCCTTTCCTTTCCGGCCCCCTCCCTGGCTTCCTTGCCCCCTGCCCTCCTTTCCTGCCCCCCCCACTTTCTCTGCCCCCTCCCCTCCTTTCCTGCCCTCTCCTCCATTCCTGCCCCCTCCCTTGCTTCCTTGCCCCCTCCCCTCCTTCCTTGCCCCCTCCCCTCCTTTCCTACCCCCTCCCCTCCATTCCTGCCCCCTCCTCTCCTTCCCTCCCCCCTTTCTCTGCCCCCTCCTTTCCTTTCCGGCCCCCTCCCTGGCTTCCTTGCCCCCTGCCCTCCTTTCCTGCCCCCCCCACTTTCTCTGCCCCCTCCCCTCCTTTCCTGCCCTCTCCTCCATTCCTGCCCCCTCCCCTCCTTTCCTGCCCCCTCCCCTCCATTCCTGCCCCCTCCTCTCCTTCCCTCCCCCCTCCCCCCTCTCTCTGCCCCCTCCTTTCCTTTCCGGCCCCCTCCCTGCTTCCTTGCCCCCTGCCCTCCTTTCCTGCCCCCCCCACTTTCTCTGCCCCCTCCCCTCCTTTCCTGCCCTCTCCTCCATTCCTGCCCCCTCCCCTCCTTTCCTGCCCCCTCCCCTCCATTCCTGCCCCCTCCTCTCCTTCCCTCCCCCCTCCCCCCTCTCTCTGCCCCCTCCTTTCCTTTCCGGCCCCCTCCCTGGCTTCCTTGCCCCCCCCTCCTTTCCTGCCCCCCCTCCCCTGCTTCCCTCCCCCCACCCCAGGATTCCTCCCCCCTCCCGCCCTCCCAGCCTTGCCCCCCCCCTCCGCCTTACCATCCGCGGGGAGGGGAAGACCCCCGCCAGCCCCCTCCGAGGGGGCGCGCGTGGACGGCTTTTTAGAAGGGTGGGGGGGGTCCCCGCGGGGCAGGCGCGCCCCCGCGGGGCAGGGTCGTCTCCTCCGGGACGGGCGACCCCCCCCTCCTCTCCCTCCTCCTCCCCCTCCCTCTGCTCGCCCACCCACCCACCGCTGGCCCCCCGCCCGCCCGCCCGCCAGCCGCCCCGCTCGGCCCGGTCCGAAGCGGCGCCGCCGAGCAGGAGGGCCGGGACTACAGTTCCCGGCAGGCAGCGGGGCCTAGGGGGGGCGGGGCCAAGCGGGGAGGGGGCAGGCGAGAGGGAGGGGCCAGGGCTGGGCTTCCCGGAGTCTTCTCTCTCTCTCTCCTCCCCCCCCCCTCCCGCAAGGCAAAGAGTTGGGCAGGGGGGCGGTGCCTAGGCGGCGGCCCCTCCCCTTTCCTTGAAGCCCCCCTCCCCCGCAAGGGGGAGCCGTGGGGAAATACCCCCCCCTCATTTTCCTCCCCCCCCCCAATCCGGCGGGGGGGGAGGGAAAGACCCCCCCCAAAAGGCAGAGCCAAGGGGAAGACGCCCCCCCACTCGTTTCCCCCAATCTGTTTGGGCGGGGGTCTCAAGGCGGAGACCCCTCCCCTCTCGCTAAAGACCGCCCCCAAAGGGAGAGCCAAGGGGAAAGACCCCCCCTCATTTTCCTCCCCCCCCCAATCCGGCGGGGGGGGAGGGAAAGACCCTCCCAAAAAGGGAGAGCCAAGGGGAAGACCCCCCTCGTTTCCCCCAATCTGGTGGGCGGGGGTCTCAAGGCGGAGACCCCTCCCCTAAAGACCCCCCCAAAGGGAGAGCAAGGGGAAGACCCCTCCCTTGTTTCCCCCAATCTGTTTGGGCGGGGGTCTCAAGGCGGAGACCCCTCCCCTCTCGCTAAAGACCCCCCCCAAAGGGAGAGCCAAGGGGAAACACCCCCCCCCCCTCATTTTCCTTCCCCCCAATCCGGCGGGGGGGAGGAAAAGACCCCCCCCCCAAAAGGGAGAGCCAAGGGGAAGACGCCCCCCCCTCGTTTCCCCCAATCTGTTTGGGCGGGGGTCTCAAGGCGGAGACCCCTCCCCTCTCGCTAAAGACCCCCCCCAAAGGGAGAGCCAAGGGGAAGACCCCTCCCCTCGTTTTCCTCCCCCCCATTCCGGCGGGGGGGAGGAAAAGACCCTCCCCCAAAGGGAGAGCCAAGGGGAAGACCCCTCGTTTCCCCCAATCTGTTTGGGCGGGGGTCTCAAGGCGGAGACCCCTCCCCTAAAGAACCCCCCAAAGGGAGAGCCAAGGGGAAGACCCCTCCCTCGTTTCCCCAAATCCGGTGGGCGGGGGGTCTCAAGGCGGAGACGCCCCCTCCCCTCTCCCTGAAGCCCCCTCCCCAAAAGGGAGAGCCGAGGGAAAGACCCCCCCTCATTTTCCTCCCCCCAATCCGGCGGGCGGGGGGGTCTCAAGACCCCCAAAAGGGAGAGCCGGGGGAAAGACCCCTCCCCTCATTTTCCTCCCCCCAATCCGGCGGGCGGGAGGGGTTCTCAAGGCGGAGACCCCTCCCCTCTCGCTAAAGACCCCCCCAAAGGGAGAGCCAAGGGGAAGACCCCCCCTCCTTTCCCCAAACCTGTTTGGGCGGGGGTCTCAAGGTGGAGACCCCTCCCCTTTCCCTAAAGACCCCCCAAAGGGAGAGCCAAGGGGAAGACCCCTCCCTCCTTTCCCCAAACCTGTTTGGGCGGGGGTCTCAAGGTGGAGACCCCTCCCCTTTCCCTAAAGACCCCCCAAAGGGAGAGCCAAGGGGAAGACCCCTCCCTCATTTCCCCAAATCCGGAGGGCGGGGGGGGGGGTCTCAAGGCGGAGACGCCCCCTCCCCTCTCCCTAAAGCCCCTCCCCCAAAGGGAGAGCCAAGGCGAAGACCCCTGCCCCTCTCCCACCCCCCAAAAGGGGGGAGCAAAGGCAGACCCCTTTCTGCTCCCCCCCCCAAAAAATCCGGCCAGGCGCTCAAGGCGAAGACCCCCTCCCCTCTCCCCGAGCCGGGACGCGACCCCCCCCAACCGCAAAGGCAGACACCCCCACTCCATTGTCCCCCCCCAACTCTGGCAATTCCTCCCGCAAGGGAGGGAGCGGTGGGGTGCAGTCTGGAAGGGGGGCGGCGAGGGCTCTGAGTTCAAGTCCTCCCCGTGGCTGAAGCAGCCAGCTTCCCCTTCCACTCCCGGAAAAACCTGCCTTCCCCACACATTGAGGGAGGGGGTCGCGAAGGGCCGGGGCCGTGGAGGGAAGGGGGAGGAAGCTACTCCAAAGTAGGGGGGGGAGGGCTGAGGAAGATCCCCCAAAGGCCCCCCACTCCTGCTTTGCTTTCCTTCCTTCCTTCCTTCTTCCTTCCTTCCTTCTTTCCCCCCTCCCTCCCTCCCTCTTTCTTTCTCTCCTTTCTTTCTTTCTTTCCAAGTGTGATTGGACATACAAGGAATTTCTTTCTTTCTTTCTTGTCTTTCCTTCCTCTTTCTTTCTTTCTCTCTCTCTCTCTCTCATCCTCTCTCTTTTTCTTTCTTTCGTTCTTTCTTTCTTGTCCTTCCTTCCTTTTTTCCTCTCTCTCTCTCTCTCTCTCTCTCTCTCTCTCTCTCTCTCTCTATTTCCAAGTGTGATTGGACATACAAGGAAATTGTACAGAATCATTCTGAGAGTTGGACACAATCCATTCCTTCCTTCCTTCCCTCCTTCCTTCCTTCCTTCTTTCCTTCCTTCCTCCTTTCTTCCCTTCCTTCCTTTCTCTCTCTTTCTCTCTCTTTCTTTCTTATTTCCAAGTATGATTGGACATACACAGAAATTGTACGGAATCATCCCTAGAGTTGGATACAATTCTTCCTTCCTTCCTTCCTTCCTTCCTTCCTTCCTTCCTTCCTTCCTTCCTTCCTTCCTTCCCTATCTCCCTCCTCTGTCTGTCTGTCTCTCTCTCTCTTTCTTTCTTTCTCTTCTCTTTCTTTCTTTCTTTCTTTTTCTTTTTTTTCCTTGTCCCTTCCTTTCTCTCTCTCTCTCTCTCTCTCTCTCTCTCTCTCTCTCCTCTCTCTCTCTCTCTCTCTCTCTCTCTTTATTTATTTATTTCCAAGTATGATTGGACATACACAGAAATTGTACGGAATCATCCCTAGAGTTGGACACAATTCTTCCTTCCTTCCTTCCTTCCTTCCTTCCTTCCTTCCTTCCTCCCTCCCTCCCTCCCTCCCTCTCTCCCTCCCTCTCTCCCTCTGTCTCTCTCTTCTTTCTTTCTTTCTTTCTTTCTTTCTTTCTTTCTTTCTTTCTTTTTTTCTTGTCCCTTCCTTTCTTTCTCTTTCTCTCTCTTTCTCTCTCTCTCTTTCTTTATTTACTTCCAAGTATGATTGGACATACACGGAAATTGTACAGAACCATCCCTACAGTTGGACACCTTCCTTCCTTCCTTCTTTCCTTCCTTCCTCTCTCCCTCCATGTCTCCCTCTGTCTCTCTCTTCTTTCTTTGTTTCTTTATTTCTTCCTTCCTCCCTCCCTCCCTCCCTCCTTCCTTCCTTCCTTCCTTCCTCCCTCCCTCCCTCTCTCTGTCTCTCCTTTCTTTCTTTCTTTCTTTCTCCCTCCCTCCCTCCCTCCCTGTCTCCCTCTGTCTCTCTCTTCTTTCTTTCTTTCTTTCTTTCTTTCTTTCTTTCTTTCTTTCTTTCTTTCTTTCTTTCTTTCTTTCTCTCTCTCTCCCTCCCTCCCTCCCTCCCTGCCTCCCTCTTTCTTTCTCTCTCTCTCTCTCTCTCTCTCTCTCTCTCCTTCCTTCCCTGTCCTTAGACCGGGTGCCAGGACCCGCCAATCTCCACTCTTGGGAACCTGCGTCAGAGCCTGATAACGCCGAATTCGGGCCACCTGCTGCCCCCCTCCCCCCAAATTCTTTGCCGGGATAAGCCGGGTCCAGGAAGGGCGGCTTAGCCCAGGTCCGTCTGCAGCCTCAGGCAGGGGAGGGGGGGAGCCTCCCCCAGGGACAAAGGTGCGGGAGGATCCCACAAGGACAGATCCTGGTTACCATCATGCCGCCTCCTGGATCAACCGCCCTGGGGATGGCGGGCAGCTTTCATCCTGGCCTCCCTTGGAAGAAGAATTTAAGGGCCCAGGAATAAATCCCAAGCCGGATCCGGACAGCTGCGAGGAGAGAAGAGAAATATTGATGCCCCAAAGCAAAAAAAATCTCTTTGGTTTTTTTTTAATTTGGGGAGGGGGAAACGGGATACAGCGGTCGATTTTTTTCCTAGGGGGAGCTTGGAAGCGTCGAGGTGCTGGTTCTGGGGGTGACCCTTGAGAGGGGTGCGTGGGTGCGTGGGTGTGTAGGTAGGTTTCAGCTTGCGAGCGGGCCCTTCTTCTGGAACACCGAAGGGAATGGATTCTGGCTTGGCGGGCCTTATCCTTTGATAGGTGAGTTGGGGTTGGGTAACTTACGTAGAATGGAATGGAATAGAACAGAACGGAACAGAATAGAATAGAAATACAAATAGAACAAAACAGAAATAATAGAACAGAACAGAAATAAGAATGGAATGCAATGGAATGGAATAGAATAGAATAGAATAGAATAGAATAGAATAGAATAGAATAGAATAGAATAGAATAGAATAGAATAGATGGGATGGGATGGGATGGGATGGAACAGAATAGAATAGAATGAGGAATAGAACAGAACAGAACAACTAGAAATACGAATAGAACAAAACAGAAATAAGAATAGAACAGAACAGAAATAAGAATAGAATACAACAGAAATAAGACTAGAATATAATAGAATAGAACAGAAATTAGAATAGAATAGGAATAGAATAGAGTAGAATAGAATAGAATAGAATAGAATATATGGGATGGAACAGAACAGAATAGAATAGAATGAGGAATAGAACAGAACAGAACAGACTAGAAATATGAATAGAACAAAACAGAAATAAGAATAGATCAGAACAGAAATAAGAACAGAATAGAATAGAACAGAACAGAATAGAAATAAGAATAGAACAGAACAGAAATAAGAACAGAACAGAATAGAATAGATGGGATGGAATAGAATAGAATGAGGAATAGAACAGAACAGAACAGACTAGAAATAAGAATAGAACAGAAAGAAATAAGAACAGAACAGAATAGAACAGAAATAAGACTAGAATACAATAGAATAGAATAGAACAGAATAGAATAGATGGAACAGAACAGAATAGAATAGAATGAGGAATAGAACAGAACAGACTAGAAATGTGAATAGAACAAAACAGAAATAAGAATAGATCAGAACAGAAATAAGAACAGAATAGAATAGAACAGAACAGACTAGAAATTAGAATAGAACAGAACAGAATAGAATAGATGGGATGGAATAGAATAGAATGAGGAATAGAACAGACCAGAACAGAACAGACTAGAAATAAGAATAGAACAGAACAGAAATAAGAACAGAACAGAAATAAGAATAGAATAGAATAGAAATAAGAACAGAACAGAAATAAGAACAGAATAGAATATAACAGAATAGAAATTAGAATAGAATAGAACAACAGAATAGAAATAAGAATAGAACAGAACAGAAATAAGAACAGAACAGAACAGAATACAATAGAATAGAATAGATGGGATGGAACAGAATAGAATAGAATGAGGAATAGAACAGAACAGAGCAGAAATAAGAATAGAACAGAACAGAAATAAGAAGAGAATAGAAATAAGAACAGAACAGAACAGAAATAAGAACAGAACAGAACAGAAATAAGAACAGAATAAAACAGAATAGAATAACTTTATTGTCACTTTAAATGTACACTAATCAGCATACATTACCATGAGATTTCGTTGCATTCAGCTCTCAAAGGGTGATATACACTGCATGAGCATGACAATAAATGAATGAATGAATAAATCAATACATTTGGGAGGGGGGGCTTGAGGAAGTTTGAGACTCACAGAGCTGGAAGGGACCTCGGAGGTCCTCTAGTCCAGCCCCCTGCTCGAGCAGGGGGAGACCCTGACAGAATCATGGAACAACAAGAGTTGGAAGGGACCTCGGAGGTCATCTAGCCCAGCCCCCTGCTCAAGCAGGAGGGCCTATACCATTCCAGATCATCGATTGTCCAATCTCTTCTTAATAATCTACAGTGTTGGAGCACCCACAGCTTCTGGTGGCCAGCAGTTCCACTGGTTAGTTGTCCTCACTGTTAGGAAGTTTCTCCTTAACTCCAGGTTGCTTCTCTCCTTGATGAGTTTCCATCCGTTGTTTCTGCCTTCGGGGTCCTTGAAAATAAATTGACCCCCCACTTCTTTGGGGCAGCTCCCCAAACACTGTTCCCCCCCCATGCTTCTCTTCCATAGGCTAAATACTAAATATTAATACTACATAGTCCAAATAGTTAGTAGATATTATACTAATAATAACAGCTATTAGTATAATAATGATGAATTAATAATATTAGCAAACACGAATGTCACTAAATACGCACATTTAAGGATACTAGATAAATACAAAAGGAGAAATCTAAATTAATAATGGTGATTCATAAATATGTAGGGCTTTCTGCCTGAGCAGGGGGTTGGACTGGATGACCTCCGAGGTCCGTTCCATCTCTGTTGTTCTCTGAGTCTGTAAGGGTCTGCTGCTTGAGCAGGGGGCTGGATTGGATGACCTCCAAAGTCCCTTCCAACTCTATCATTCCATGACACTGTAAGGATCACCTGCTTGAGCAGGGGGCTGGACTAGATGACCTCCAAGGCACCTTCCATCATCATCATCATCATCATCATCATCATCATCATATTATTATTATTATTATTATTATTATTACTATTATAATTCACACACTCAGCCAGATGTTCAGACTGGGTTTGGCATTTTTGTTCTACCTATGAAGTCCCCCCCCTGCCCAAGTCAGTTGCATAATAATAATAATAATAATAATAATAATAATAATAATAATAATATATCTGTAATACCATCAAACATCCACATCTGCCTATCCCAGGTCCTGGGTAAGGACTCGATAGGTAGACAAAATGCCAAATCCAGTCTGAACATCTGGCTGACTGTGCGATGATCCATAATAATAGTAATAGTAGTAATAATAATAATAAAGTTGGAAGGGACCTTGGAGGTCATCTAGTCCAACCCCCTGCTCAGGCAGGAAACCCCAGATCATTTCAGACAAAGGGCTGTCCAATATCTGTAATAACATCAAACATTCACATCTGCCTATCCCAGGTCCTGGGTAAGGACTCGATAGGTAGACAAAATGCCAAATCCAGTCTGAACATCTGGCTGACTGTCCGATGATCCATAATAATAACAACAACAACAATAAAATAACAATAATAAAATAATAATAACAGTAATAACAATAACAACAAAATAATAATAGTAATAGTAATAATAACAGTAATAATAGTAGTAGTAGCAATAATAATAACAAGAATATAATAATAATAATAGTAATAACAACAATAATAATAATAAATCGTTAAAAAAAGTAATAAACACTAAAAAAACACCGCTAAATACTAAATCAAAGTCCAAATATTCAGTCCTTGGTTCAAATCGTACCCCAGAGAGGCTGGAAGAGGATGGGAAGTGGGAGGGGGAAGTAGGACTTTGGGCGGGTGGGGGGGGGGACAAATTCCCCCCCCCGCACGGATAAGGGCTATGGTCTCGCCCATAACCCCCCTCCAAAAACCCCTGCAAAGCTTTATCAAAGAGATCAAAGCCTTGATGGCCATTGAATAAAACCTTTTTTTTAAAAAAAAAAAAATAAATAAAAAATCGGATTAAATTGATGGAGGGTTAGGACCCCCCCCCCCTTTCTGGGTGTGTATGTGGGGGGGGTCGCAAATCCCCCAGCCCCCTTTTGTGCAGGGGGGGCGGGGCAGGAGCCGTCCAATGGGAGCGCTCCCAGGTGCTTCCCCCCCCCCCAAACGGGAGGTATAAATCCGCCCGCCCGTCGCCAGTTCGACGGCCGTCGCTCTGCTTTTGCCTCCGGGGATTCCGGTCTCCTGAGCACGTGCAGAGGGCTCGTCCCGCCAGGTAGGAAGGGGAAACCCCCAGGTGGGGCTGTTGAAGGGGGGGGGAGTTCCCCAAAGGCTGGGTTGGTGAGGAAGAGAGCTCTGCTGCCGGAGCGATCCCCTCCGATCGCAAAAAAGAGCGGGGAGGGGACCTCCGAGGGCATCTAGTCCAACTCCCCGCTCGGGCAGGAGACCCTTACGTAGAATGACAGCCCTGGAAGGGACCCTGGAGGTCCTCTAGTCCCGCTCCCGGCTCGAGGAGAACACCTTGACACAACCGTAGAATGACAAGAGTTGGAAGGGACCTCGGAGGTCATCTAGTCCAGCCCCCTGCTCGGGCAGGAGACCCTGACAGAATCACAGAGCTGGAAGGGACCTTGGAGGTCATCCAGTTTGACCCCCTGCTCAAGCAGGACAACCTGACAGAATCCCAGAGTTGGAAGGGATCTCGGAGGTCATCTAGTCCAGCCCCCTGCTCAAGCAGGAGACCCTGACAGAATCGTAGATTGAGAGTTGGAAGGGACCTTGGAGGTCATCTAGTCCAACCCCCTGCTCAGGCAGGAGACCCTGACGGAATCATGGAATGTTGGAAGGGACCTGGGAGGTCATCCAGTCCAGCCCCCTGCTCAAGCAGGAGACCCGGACAGAATCATAGGACAGAGTTGGAAGGAGACCCTGGAGGGCATCTAGTCCAGCCCCCCCCCCCGCTCGAGCAGGAGAGCCTTCCAGAATAGCAGAGCTGGAAGGGACCTCGGAGGTCCTCTAGTCCAGCCCCCCCCTTTCCGCCGACCAAAGTCGACGGGGAAGCTGGCTTCGCTGAACGACGGCGCGACCGACTTCACCCCTGCCTCGGTTCGCTTAAGAACCGGGGCGAGGAAGGTCGTAAAAAACGGGGCAAAATTCCACCTGGCCCAAAAAAAACGTTCAGAGGCTCCGTCCTGGCTGTCAATCTCCCCGTCTTTGCCTCCTCTCGGTATGTTGGTCTCACCCCCTCCCAAGCGGCAGCTTTTCCCCCCCCCCCGACCGACCTCAATGAGGACTAGCGGCATGGCTGGGCCTTCCGAACCTTTTTTTCCTTTCCTAGGGACCGGCTGGCCGCCCCGAATCCTTCGGCGGGGATTCCCTTCAACGCGGAGAGATGCGGCGAGCCGTCTTTCCGGGCGCCCCGCGCCCCGTCCTCGGCGTCCTGGCCTGGCTTTCCCTCTGGCAGACGCTGGCGGTGGATGATGGGTAAGGATGTCGCCAGGTCTCCCAAAACCGTGCCCGAGGATGGGCAGGTGGGTTCCCGAAGAATTTCTTCGGGCAGCAGGAAAGGGGCGAACGAGTCAGTCCCTAATGAGATAAGTTCCCGAACGCCAGCCCTGCCGGGCGGTCCCTGCAGATATGACATCCAGGGGTAGCCTCGCAGGAGGGGACCCTCTGCTCCTTCTTGGCTGCAGCCCCGGAGAAGTTTTCCCTTGCCTTCTTCTGGGACATTTATTTGATTTCCCAGTTAGCTGATAGTTCAGGATTTCCGAGTGGTCTCCTTTCCACCTCTGAACGAAGCCCGGCTTCATTTGGGGAAGTTCCTTCTGGGCTGCAATCCTGGAAAAAGATTTTCCTTGCCTCCTCCCCTCCTCCTCCTCCTCCTCTCCCCCAGTTAGCCTACAGCACAGGATTTCCTAGTGGTCTCCTTTCCACCTCTAAGCAAGCTTAGTTTCATTTGGGGAATTTTGCAACTCCTTCTTGGCTGCAACCTCGGAGAAGATTTTCCATGCCTCCTCCTCCCCCCTCCTCCCCCTCCTCCTCCTCCTCCTCCACCCACTGTTAGGCTACAGCACAGGATTTCCTAGTGGTCTCCTTTCCACCTCTGAACGAAGCCCAGCTTCATTTGGGGAAGTTCCTTCTGGGCTGCAAGCCTGGAAAAAGATTTTCCTTGCCGCCTCCTCCTCCTCCTCCTCCTCCCCCAGTTAGCCTACAGCTCAGGATTTCCTAGTGGTCTCCTTTCCACCTCTTAGTTTCATTTGGGGAATTATGCAGCTCTTTCTTAGCTGCAATCCTGGGGGAAAAAAATGTTTTTTCCTTGCCTTCCTCCGGGACGTTTCTCTGCTTCCCCGGTTAGCCTGGAGCTCAGGATCTCCTAGTGGTCTCCTTTCCTCCATCCGGTAGGCGTTGGTGCGAGAGGGTGGTCCAGGTGCGGGACGAAGACGTGGTGAACCTGCGGCGGGAGGACGTGGTGCCCTGCGTGGAGGTCTACCAGTACACCATGGAAGGCTGGCACCTCGACCGGGACAGGACCCGCCGAGCCGCCGGCTTCGGGGGCGCCCTGTGCTACATTTACAAGTGAGACCCTGGAGGGCGAGGCGGTGGGCGGTGGGCTGGACTGGATGGCCTCCGAGGTCCCTTCCCGCTCTGTCGTTCTATGAGCCTGTGAGGGTCTCCTGCTCGAGCAGGGGGCTGGACTAGGTGACCTCTGAGGCCCCTTCCCGCTCTGCCCTTCTACGATTCTGTAAAGGTCTCCCGCTTGAGGAGGGGGCTGGACTAGATGACCTCCGAGGTCCCTTCCCGCTCTGCCCTTCTATGATTCTGTAAGCATCTCCTGCTTGAGCAGGGGGTTGGACTAGATGACCTGTTTTTTCTCTTTCCTTCTTTCTCCCCCCCCCCGTTTTCTATTACTTTTTTATTATTTAATAAGGAATTATTATTATTATTATTATTATTATTATTATTGTTGTTGTTGTTATTATTATTATTATTCACACTGTCAGCCAGATGTTCAGACTGGGTTTGGCATTTTTGTCTACCTATAGTCCTTACCAAGGACAACATTATTACTATTATTATTATTATTATTATTATTATTATTATTATTATTATTATTATTATTATTATTATTATTATTATTATTATTATTCACACTGTCAGCCAGATGTTCAGACTGGGTTTGGCATTTTTGTCTACCTATAGTCCTTACCAAGGACAACATTATTATTATTATTATTATTATTATTATTATTATTATTATTATTATTATTAATCACACTGTCAGCCAGATGTTCAGACTGGGTTTGGCATTTTTGTCTACCTATCAAGTCCTTACCAAGGACAACATTATTATTATTATTATTATTATTATTATTATTATTATTATTATTATTATTATTATTATTATTATTATTATTCACACTGTGAGCCAGATGTTCAGACTGGGTTTGGCATTTTTGTCTACCTATCAAGTCCTTACCAAGGACAACAACAACATCATCATCATCATCATCATCATCATCATCATCATTATTATTATTATTATTATTCACACTGTCAGCCAGATGTTCAGACTGGGTTTGGCATTTTTGTCTTATTGTTTTTTTGTTATTGTTATTTCATTATTTATTTTATTATTTGTTTTATTATTATTTATTTTATTAGTTTTGTTATTAGTTTTGTTATTATTTATTTATTTTATTATTATTATTAGTTTTATTATTTATTCATTTTCTTATTCCTCTCTGCATTTTGTATTTCAAAAGAGTTTTTCCGTTTCGAAATAGAAAACACCGCCAAAAAATGTACCATTTCCCCCCCCCCCCAAAAAGGAAACCCGGAAAGTATAACACCCTTCTCCCTGAGGTCATCTAGCCTGACCCCGGCTCAAGAGCCTGGGCCTGCCGAAAGCCCCAGAGCTTTAAAACCGACCCACAAGAGGGACTAACTAGAGGCCTCCTCGGTGAGCCCAAACCGCTTTGGAAACTCGGTTTGGATGACGGCCTGTTTTTTTTTCATCTCCGCCATCCCACTCCGTCGCAGGAACGAGGACCCCGGACCCGTCGCTTGGAACCGGACGGTGCGCGCCTGCTGCGAAGGCTGGAGTGGGCCCCATTGCACCGAGGGTGAGGAGTTGGGGGGCTGTGGGGGGAGGGGCTTCCTCCTCCTCCTCTTCTCCAGGAAGGGGGGGGGGGTCTTCGGGCATTGGGTCCCGAGTTCGAAACGGCAGCGAGCGAGACCCGACCTTGCCAATTGGTCTCGCTCTACGACCGCCCTCCCCGTCTCCGGCCTTCCCCCTTAGCCTCTTTCCATAGGGGGTGACCCACCGCCCCCCCCTCAGGAGGAGTCTGCACCCCAACTTTGAGAGGTCCTCAACTTACGACGGCTCACTTAGTGACGGCCACTGAAAAGGGGGAAAAAGCCGCCGAGGACCGGCGTTCACGCTTACGACCGTGGCCTCCTCCCCCCCCAAACCTTAAAATCCGGAGGTTCGGCAATCGGGATCCTATTTACGACGGTCGCAGTGTCGATTCACTTAAGCGACTTAGTTTTGCACACTTAACGACCGTTTGCCGAACCCCTGTGGTTACGGGATGAAAATTTGGATGTTTGACAACTGACTCACACTTACGACAGTTTGCAGCGTCCCGGGGTCACGTGCTCCAAATGCAGACGCTTGGCCACTGACTCTTATTTACGACGGTCACGTGATCCAAATTCAGATGCTTGGGGGGGGGCTCCATTGCAGTCGTAAAGTGAGGATCTACCTGTCACTCTGGGGATGCCCCTCTCTGGGCAGCCCAGCTCAGTCCCTGCTCGGCCGCAGAATGCGCTGAACCAATGTCTCGCTTAGTGACGGATGTTTGCAGTCGTATGTTGAGGACTCCCTGAAAAAAAATGAGCTAACTCTGTAAGTGGGGAGGGGGGGGTCTGGTTGTGTGAACCTGACCCGCATCCTGGGATTCTGCTTTGGGGCCTTGCAGGAGCGGCCTCGGTGGGCCCTTGCTTCTCCACCTGGCAGTGCCAGGACGCGTCCCGGGTGCGAAACCTGTCGCTCTTCAGCATGGCCGAATGTTGTAATCTGCCGTGGGCCCACAGTTGGCAGAACGCCTCCTCGGGGCTCTGCTTTACTTGCTCTAGGGAGCCCCCGAAAGGTGAGTCGCACTGGGGCCCCCCCTCCCTCCTCAGGTTGGGGGGGAGAAAAGGACACCCCCCGTGGGTGAAACGACTCTAAGATACGTCCGTCGCCTCGGTGCCAGGATGCCTGGCATGATCAGGGAGAAGGTTCTTGTGCCAGTTGATGGCAGAGGGCAGCCTCTTTCACTGGCAGCCCCTCTCTCTCCGACGCGTGAAGGGAGCCCGCCTAAGTGGTGGTGGGGGTTGGACTAGATGACCTCGCGGTTCCCCATTGTTTTTGCGGGCCATCCCGGAAAAGGTCCCTTTGCTTTTTTTTTCAAGAGGTCTAAAGAAGGTGCAGGCGTTTGCAAGGCCCTGGGATCGCAACACTGAAGGGACTTGCGGCCTAAGCTGGGGTTGGACTAGATGACCTCCGAGCCCCCCCCCGGTCCAACTCTAGGATCCTGGGATGGGTAGTTCAGAGGTGTCCGGCGCAGAAGCCATTCATCCGTGGGTGGGATTGCAAGGCCAAAGGGCAGTGCAGGCTAAGCTGGGGTTGGACTAGATGACCTCCAAGCGCCCCCCGTCCAACTCTAGAATCCTGGGATTTATAATTTGCAGGGAGGCTGTCAGTTATCTTAGTTTCAGCTTGACTGTCAATTACCTAGTAGGGCCACTGTCAATTATCTTAGTTTCAGCTTGACCGTCAATTATCCAGTAGGGCCACTGTCAATTATCTTAGTTTCAGCTTGACCGTCAATTATCCAGTAGGGCCACAGTCAATTATCTTAGTTTCTGTGTGACCGTCAATTATCCAGTAGGGCCACTGTCAATTATCTTAGTTTCCGCTTGACCGTCAATTATCCAGTAGGGATACTGTCAATTATCTTAGTTTCAGCTTGACTGTCAATTATCCAGTAGAGCCACTGTCAATTATCTTAGTTTCAGCTTGACCGTCAATTATCTTAGTTTCAGCTTGACTGTCAATTATCCAGTAGGGCCACTGTCAATTATCTTAGTTTCCGCTTGACTGTCAATTATCTTAGTTTCCGCTTGACTGTCAATTATCCAGTAGGGCCACTGTCAATTATCTTAGTTTCAGCTTGACCATCAATTATCTTAGTTTCAGCTTGACTGTCAATTATCTAGTAGGGCCACTATCAATTATCATAGTTTCCGCTTGACTGTCAATTATCCCGTAGGGCCACTGTCAATTATCTTACTTTCAGCTTGACCGTCAATTATCTTAGTTTCCGCTTGACCGTTAATTATCCAGTAGGGCCACTGTCAATTATCTTAGTTTCAGTTTGACTGTCAATTATCTTAGTTTCCGCTTGACTGTCAATTATCCAGTAGGGCCACTGTCAATTATCTTAGTTTCAGTTTGACTGTCAATTATCTTAGTTTCAGCTTGACTGTCAATTATCCAGTAGGGCCACTGTCAATTATCTTAGTTTCAGCTTGACCGTCAATTATCCAGTAGGGCCACTGTGAATTATCTTAGTTTCAGTTTGACTGTCAATTATCTTAGTTTCCGCTTGACCGTCAATTATCCAGTAGGGCCACTGTCAATTATCTTAGTTTCAGTTTGACTGTCAATTATCTTAGTTTCAGCTTGACTGTCAATTATCCAGTAGGGCCACTGTCAATTATCTTAGTTTCAGCTTGACCGTCAATTATCCAGTAGGGCCACTGTGAATTATCTTAGTTTCAGCTTGACTGTCAATTATCTTAGTTTCCGCTTGACTGTCAATTATCTTAGTTTCCGCTTGACTGTCAATTATCCAGTAGGGCCACTGTCAATTATCTTAGTTTCAGCTTGACCATCAATTATCTTAGTTTCAGCTTGACTGTCAATTATCTAGTAGGGCCACTGTCAATTATCATAGTTTCCGCTTGACTGTCAATTATCCCGTAGGGCCACTGTCAATTATCTTACTTTCAGCTTGACCGTCAATTATCTTAGTTTCCGCTTGACCGTCAATTATCCAGTAGGGCCACTGTCAATTATCTTAGTTTCCACTTGACCGTCAATTATCCAGTAGGGCCACTGTCAATTATCTTAGTTTCAGCTTGACTGTCAATTATCCAGTAGGGCCACTGTCAATTATCTTAGTTTCAGCTTGACTGTCAATTATCCAGTAGAGCCACTGTCAATTATCTTAGTTTCAGCTTGACCGTCAATTATCTTAGTTTCAGCTTGACTGTCAATTATCCAGTAGGGCCACTGTCAATTATCTTAGTTTCCGCTTGACTGTCAATTATCTTAGTTTCCGCTTGACCGTCAATTATCCAGTAGGGCCACTGTCAATTATCTTAGTTTCAGTTTGACTGTCAATTATCTTAGTTTCAGCTTGACTGTCAATTATCCAGTAGGGCCACTGTCAATTATCTTAGTTTCCGCTTGACTGTCAATTATCCAGTAGGGCCACTGTCAATTATCTTAGTTTCAGTTTGACTGTCAATTATCTTAGTTTCCGCTGGACCGTCAATTATCCAGTAGGGCCACTGTCAATTATCTTAGTTTCAGTTTGACTGTCAATTATCTTAGTTTCCGCTTGACCGTCAATTATCCAGTAGGGCCACTGTCAATTATCTTAGTTTCAGTTTGACTGTCAATTATCTTAGTTTCCGCTTGACTGTCAATTATCCAGTAGGGCCATTGTCAATTATCTTAGTTTCAGCTTGACCGTCAATTATCCAGTAGGGCCACTGTGAATTATCTTAGTTTCAGCTTGACTGTCAATTATCTTAGTTTCAGCTTGACTGTCAATTATCTTAGTTTCAGTTTGACTGTCAATTATCTTAGTTTCCGCTGGACCGTCAATTATCCAGTAGGGCCACTGTCAATTATCTTAGTTTCAGTTTGACTGTCAATTATCTTAGTTTCCGCTTGACCGTCAATTATCCAGTAGGGCCACTGTCAATTATCTTAGTTTCAGTTTGACTGTCAATTATCTTAGTTTCCGCTTGACTGTCAATTATCCAGTAGGGCCATTGTCAATTATCTTAGTTTCAGCTTGACCGTCAATTATCCAGTAGGGCCACTGTGAATTATCTTAGTTTCAGCTTGACTGTCAATTATCTTAGTTTCAGCTTGACTGTCAATTATCTTAGTTTCAGCTTGACTGTCAATTATCCAGTAAGGGCCACTGTCAATTGAGATTTTACTTTCCGCTTGGCTGTCAATCCTCTAGTCGGTCAGTTAATTTCAGGCCCTTGTGGAATCTGTTCATATTTTAAGGGGAGACGGAAACGGGATCAAGAATAAAAAGATATTTGGATATAAAACGCCTCGCAGAGCCCAGCCCAGGTGCTGCCCTTCTCACAGTCTCCTTCTCCCCAGACACCTGGCCTTCGCCCCGGCTCCGGCCCGCTGCCCCCTCAGCGCTCCTAGCCCGACAGAGGTCCCACCACCCCCCTTTCGCCACCTGTCTCACCTGGGACGGCTTGCACTACCGCACCTTTGATGGGAAGCACTTCCGCTTCGGGGGCAACTGCACCTACGCCCTGGCTGCAGCGTCCGACGGTACCTGGGCCGTGTACGTCTCCTCCGGCCGCAGCGGCTGCGTGCCGGGCCAGTGTCAAAGGGTGAGGGATCTGGACACTGAATGTTTGTGTGTGTGTGGGTCTGCAGGTTCGGCTCCTGGGACACTTCCAGAGTGTTATGCTTCCAGGCGTGTAGAGGTTAAGTCCTCGACTGACGGCCGTTCTCTTGGTGAGCGTGCCACGTTGCAAAAGGGGGACTGGCGGCCGTTTTTGAAACTTAACGGCCCTCGTCGCGTCCCCGCGGGCGCGGGATCCAAATTCAGACGCTTGGCCACAGATGTGCTGCAGTGTGCTGCAGCTGCCAAAAAAGGCCAACACAGTGCTGGGCTGCATTAACAGATAGAATCAAGATCACGTGAAGTATTAATACCACTTTACAAGGCCTTGGTAAAGCCACACTTGGAATACGGCATCTAGTTTTGGTAAAAAAGATGTTGAGATTCTAGAAAGAGTGCAGAGAAGAGCAACAAAGAGGATCAGGGGACTGGAGGCTAAAACATGTAAGGAACGGTTGCTAGACTTGGGTATGTCTAGTTTAACGAAGAGAAGGACGAGGGGGGACATGATAGCAGTCTTCCAATATCTCAGGGGCTGCCCCAAAGCAGAGGGAGTCAAGCTATTCTCCAAAGCGCCTGAAGGCAGGACAAGAAGCAATGGGTGGAAACTAATCAAGGAGGGAAGCAACCTAGAACTAAGGAGAAACTTCCTGACCATGATAACAATTAACCGGTGGAACCACCTGCCTCCAGAAGCAGTAAATGCTCCAACACTGGATCTTTTTAAGAAGAGACTGGACAGCCATTTGTCCGAAATGGTGTAGGGTTTCATGCCTGAGCAGGGGGTTGGACTAGATGACCTCCAAAGTCCCTTCCAGCGTCATCATCATCATCATCATCATCATTATTATTATTATAAAGAGACTGGACAGCCATTTGTCCGAAATGGTGTAGGGTTTCATGCCTGAGCAGGGGGTTGGACTAGATGACCTCCAAAGTCCCTTCCAGCGTCATCATCATCATCATCATCATCATCATCATCATTATTATTATAAAGAGACTGGACAGCCATTTGTCCGAAATGGTGTAGGGTTTCCTGCCTGAGCAGGGGGTTGGACTAGATGACCTCCAAGGTCCCTTCCAGCTTCATCATCATCATCATCATCATCATCATCATCATCATCATCATCATCATTATTATTATTATTATTATTATTATTATTATTATTATTATAAAGAGACTGGACGGCCATTTGTCCGAAATGGTGTAGGGTTTCCTGCCTGAGCAGGGGGTTGGACTAGATGACCTCCAAGGTCCCTTCCAGCTTCATCATCATCATCATCATCATCATCATCATCATCATCATCATCATTATTATTATTATTATTATTATTATTATAAAGAGACTGGACGGCCATTTGTCCGAAATGGTGTAGGGTTTCCTGCCTGAGCAGGGGGTTGGACTAGATGACCTCCAAGGTCCCTTCCAGCTTCATCATCATCATCATCATCATCATCATCATCATTATTATTATTATTATTATTATTATTATTATTATTATTAAGAGACTGGACGGCCATTTGTCCGAAATGGTGTAGGGTTTCCTGCCTGAGCAGGGGATTGGACTAGATGACCTCCAAGGTCCCTTCCAGCTTCATCATCATCATCATCATCATTATTATTATTATTATTAAGAGACTGGACGGCCATTTGTCCGAAATGGTGTAGGGTTTCCTGCCTGAGCAGGGGGTTGGACTAGATGACCTCCAAGCTCCCTTTCCAGCTTCATCATGATCATCATCAACATCATCATCATCATCATCATCATCATCATCATTATTATTATTATAAAGAGACTGGATGGCCATTTGTCCGAAATGGTGTAGGGTTTCCTGCCTGAGCAGGGGATTGGACTAGATGACCTCCAAGGCCCCTTCCAGCTTTACTACTATTACTAGATCCCTGTTTACGACGGGTGCAGGGTCCCGGAGTCACACGATCCCCTTTGGGATTCCCTTGACCACCGGGCGACTCGCTTAACCTCCGCAAGCGTTTCCCGAACAATGGCGGGGAAAGAAAAGGGAGGGCGGTTAAACGGGCTTAACCAGCGTCGCATTTTGCAGCGATAATTTGGGGGAGATCTGTGGCGGTCGTAAGTCGAGGACTACCGACGCAGGGTCCTTTGCTGGGGAACAGGCCCGGGATGGGCAGAATAGGGGAGGCGAGGGGAGCTGAGACCCCCATCCTCACGGTCCTCCATCTCCGACAGGACCTCCGCATCCTCTTCGGCCTTGACCTGGTGACGGTTCACGGACACAACGTCTCGGTTAATGGTGCCGCAGTGACCGAGAGGGAACCACTCCTACGAAAGGGTGAGTGCTGGAGGGGGGGGAATGTCAGGGAGGGGAGAGGAACCATGCAAATGGGGTTGGCACAGTGGTTCTCAACCTTTTCCATGCCGTGACCCCCAACCGGTCGTGAGTCGAGGACTAAACCAGTCGTAAGTCGAGGACTATCCAACTGGTTGTAAATCGAGGGCTTTCCCTGCCTGGGAGCGCTGCGCATGCGTGGTGCCGCCCCCTGCGCCGGCTGAGGCGTAGCTGGCAAGGGGCAGCGATGGCGCAGGGCGACCACCGGCTGGGCCACCAGCTGGCCCAGCCCAAGGGAGGTAAGGCACCCGCGGGGCCCCCCGCGCGCCAGCAACCCTCCCTGCGCCCGCCGGCCTCCCACCTCCCACCCCTGGCCCTCTTTTCCTTCCATTTTTAGTAGTTGCTCAGCAGGGAGAGGTGGAAACTTCCAGACAGCTCGCCTTCGCTGCAGACAACTTGCAGCCCTGTTTGCAGAACGGGACTTTTGGCGGGCTCAGCAGGGCAGAGACAGCCTGGACAATTCCTATTGGCTTTGGAAAGCCCATAGAATTAGACTCTACTCAAGAGAGTCTATTCTATTGGCTTTCGAAAGCCAATAGAATAAAAGGGAGTAGCACAGCTAAGGAAAAGGAGGGGAAAAAATGGCGGACGGCGTTGTTTGGCGACCCCCGTGCAATGGTCGTTCGACCCCCAAATGGGGTCCCGACCCACAGGTTGAGAACCGCTGGGTTAGCCAAAGGGGGGGAAAAAATCCTGCGCGGTTCATCCGTTCCATTCTGCCCGAGCTTTGGGGGTGCCGGGCTGCATGCCGTGTTTGGGATCTGCAGCTTCTCTCTCCCCCTCCATCGGCCCCCCCTCCCTCCAGGGATCAGCGTCTGGTGGCTGGGGGACTTCCTGTTGGTGGACAGCGGCCTGGGGATCCGGGTCAAATTTGATGGCTACAGCACGATCTACGTCACCGTCGGGACTGCCCTGCAAGGCACAACTCGGGGGCTGTGTGGCATCTACAACGACAACCCTGCAGGTAAGGCCGAATTCCAGGCCCAGGTGGAGGGGCCCACAGGGGACCCCCTGGTCTCTGTCCTTCCCCCCCTATCCAGTAGAGTCCCTCATTCAAACGTAAGCCCTCTATTGGGGAGATGGGATCCTGCAAGGAAACATGGACGATTTTTTTTTAAAAAGGGGCGGTGTCCCTGGAAACCCCCGAGGATCCACAATGGAGCCCCTTTGAAGAAGAGAGTTTTAAGAAGCGATTGGGCAAGCATTTGTCTGAAATTATATAGGGTTTCCTGCGTGAGCAGGAGGGTGGACTAGAAGACCTCCGAGATCCCTTGCAACTCTATTATTCTGCTATTCCGCAATTCTGTTCTTTTGCACTTCTGCTATGCCGCTACTCCACTATTCCGTCATTCTGCTATTCTGTAATTTTGTCCTATTCTGTTATTCCACTATTCCATTCTTCCACTATTTTGCTGTTCTCTTATTCTGCGATTCCGCTATTCTGTTATTCTGCTATTCTGCTGTTCTGTTATTCTGCTCTTCTGTTATTCTGGAATTCTATTATATTCTATTATTCCACTATTCCGCTGTTCCGGTATTCTGCTATTCCGCTATTCTGTTATATTCTGTTATTCCACTATTCCGCTGTTCTGTTATTCTGCTATTCTGTCATGCTGCTCTTCTGTTATTCTCCTATTCTGCTATTCTATAATTCTGTTATAGTCTGCTATTGTGCTATTCTGTTATTCTGCTATTCTGTTATTCTGGAATTCTATTATAGTCTATTATTCCACTATTCCGCTGTTCCGGTATTCTGCTATTCCGCTATTCTGTTATATTCTGTTATTCCACTAGTCCACTGTTCCGTTATTCTGCTATTCTGTTATATTCTGTTATTCCACTATTCCGCTGTTCTGTTATTCTGCTACTCTGTTATTCTGGAATTCTATTATATTCTATTATTCCACTATTCCGCTGTTCCGTTATTCTGCTATTCTGTTATATTCTGTTATTCCACTATTCCGCTGTTCTGTTATTCTGCTATTCTGTCATTCTGCTCTTCTGTTATTCTCCTATTCTGCTATTCTATAATTCTGTTATATTCTGCTATTGTGCTCTTCTGTTATTCTGCTCTTCTGTTATGCTGCTGTGCTCTTCTGTTTTTTTTGCTATTGTTATTTTGCTATTCCTTTCTTCCGCTATTCTGCTCTTCTGTTATTCTGCAATTCTCTTATTCTGCTCTTCTGTTATTCTGCAATTCTTTTATTCTGCTCTTCTGTTTTCCTTTCTATTAGTCTGAGGGGCTGCTCTCCCGCCTTCCCCAGCAGCAGAATTTTGAGGTGATGGGCCCCTCCAAGGGTCTTCCCAGGATCCTAAACTGACTCTCGGTCTCCTCCTCTCCATGCTCTGAGTGAGAAAGGCCCACGTGAGCCAGAGGTGTAGAGCAGTGGGGGTCTCCCCACTTCTTCTCTTTAATGGTTTCCGGACCCGTCCCGCAGCTTTTCCCTTCTGTGCCCACAGATGACTTTCAACGGGTGGGAGGGGACGTGGTCCCGCTGGCGGCCAGCTTTGGCAATTCTTGGCGTATTCCCGAGACCGGCTTGGTAAGTACCGATCAAGACAGAGAGGGGGCGCGCGTGGGTAGGTTGGGGGGGGCGCCCATGCTCTCCGAAGGGCTCCGCCCCCGCAGTTCCTCTGAGGGCATTGCTATGGCTTGCCTCCCACCCAGGGGGTCCTCAACGTACGACCACATTTCTGTCACTAAGTGAGACATGGGCCTGGTGCGTTGGTCCCGTTGGACGACTTTGCTGGCCCCGGTTGTAAAAAGGGAATTGTGGCATTTGTTAAGTTGGGAATGTGTTCATTAAGTTGCACCCTCGCCCTCTGAGCTGGGCGGTTTTCTTGCCGACGTTTCAGCACCCAAGTAGGTAACATCATCCATGCTAGAAGAGAAAGGGGCTTATAGAGAGGAGGAAGAGGAGGAGGAGGAGGAGGAGGAGGGGAGGGAGGAGGAGGAGGAGGAGGAAGAGGAGGAGGAGGAGGAGGAGGAGGAGGAGGAGGAGGAGGAGGAGGAGGAGGAGGAGGAGGAAAGGACTGTGCGATCCTTGGTGCTCTCTGAAGTTGGTGGTTTCCTTGCAGACGTTTCATGACCCAACTACGTAACGTCATCAGTGCTAGAAGGGAATGGGGGTGTGTGGAGAGGAGGAGGTCCCTTCCAATCCAGTCATTCTATGATTCTGCAAGGGTCTCCTGCTTGAGCAAGGGGTTGGACTAGATGACCTCCAAGGTCCCTTCCAACTCCTAAGATTCTGTAAGGGTCTGCTGCTTTAGCAGGGGGTTGGAATAGATGACCTCTGAGGTCCCTTCCAACTCCTATGATTCTGTAAGGGTCTGCTGCTTTAGCAGGGGGTTGGAATAGATGACCTCTGAGGTCCCTTCCAACTCCTATGATTCTGTAAGGGTCTGCTGCTTTAGCAGGGGGTTGAAATAGATGACCTCCGAGGTCCCTTCCAACTCCTATGATTCTGTAAGAGCCTCCTGCTTGAGCAAGGGCTGGACTAGATGACCTCCAAGGGCCCTTCCAACTCCTATGATTCTGCAAGGCTCTCCTGCTCGAGCAGGGGGTTGGACTAGATGCCCTCCGAGGTCCCTTCCAGCTCTGTTCGGATGAATTCAATGGGTTAATTAATTGCACTCTTCCTTTGTTTGCTGCAGAGTTCCTGCAGAGACGCCGCGGAGGAAGCGCACCGCTGCGACGCTGTGCCGGACAGCGACGTTCAGGCGGCGTCTGAGGCTACTTGCCAAAAGTTGTTCTCTAGCTCTTTCGGCCAGTGTCATATGCAGGTGAGGAGTGCGTTGTTGGCGCGTGCACGCACACTCACACACTCACACACACACACACACACACACACACACACACACACACACTACAGGTGTCTCCCCCGCCCACTAAAGATGAGTCTGAATAAACGTAGTCCTTCACTGACGACCCCAATGGAGCCGAAACTTTCTGTTGTTCAACGAAAGGTTTGTGAAGCGCGTTTCGTCCCATTTGACGATCTTTCTCGCCACCGTGGTTGAGCGAATCTGCGTTCCGGCTTGTCAGGAGGCCGCCCACGGGGATCACGTGACCCCCCCCCCCAGGGTCACTGCGAGCATCATAAATACGAGTCGGTTGCCACGTGACCCCGGGACACTGCGAACGTCATAAATACGAGTCGGTTGCCAAGCGTCTGAATTTTGATCACAGGACCCCAGGACACTGCAACCGTCATAAATACGACTCGGTTGCCAAGCGTCTGAATTTTGATCACTGACCCCTGGGACACTGTGACTGTCCTAAATATGAGTCAGTTACCAAGCGTCTGAATTTTGATCCCATGACCCAGGGACTGTGCGACCGTCATAAATACGAGCCCGTCGCCAAGTGGCTGAATTTTGATCACGTCACCATGGCGATGCTGCAACGGTCATCAGTGGGAGAAATGATCCTAAGCTCCCCCTTTTTTCAGGGGCGTCGGAACTTTGAACGATCAGTAAATAAACCCTTGCTAGTCAAGGCTTAATCTCGGCTGCGCTCTCTCGTGTTGCATTAAACCGTGGTTTGTTTTCACTCTGCTGCAACAGTCGTATAGGGGAGAAATGGTCCTTTTTTCAGTGCCGTCGGAACTTTGAACGGTCACTAAATGAACTGTCATAAATCGAGGACTACCTGGACGGTCCTCGACAGCCTCCCCGCCCCACCTCTCCTAAGGCTGTACCCCTTCCTTGCCCCCCCCGGCAGGTGGACCCCCAAAGTTTCTACGACACCTGCAAGTACCTGCTGTGCAGCCGACGGGCAGGGTCCAAAGCCGCCTGCGAGACCTTTGCCAGCTACGCCCGTGAGTGCGCCCAGCGAGGCGTCTTCGTTAACTGGAGAAGGGCCGGCTTTTGTGGTAAGGGGCCGCGGGCCAGGGATGGGGGGGGTGTTGCAGCGGCGTTTCCAGACCCCCCAGCTCAAGCAGGGGACCCTTAGAGAATCATAGAATCACAGAGCTGAAAGGGGCTGTGGAGATCTTCTCATCCGGCCTTCTGAGCAGGAGATTCTTACAGAATCATAGAATCACAGAGCGGGAAAGGGCTGTGGAGATCTTCTAGTCCAGCCCTCTGAGCAGGAGAGTCTTACAGAATCATAGAATCACAGAGCGGGAAGGGGCTGTGGAGATCTTCTAGTCCAGCCCTCTGAGCAGGAGACTCTTACAGAATCATAGAATCACAGAGCGGGAAGGGGCTGTGGAGATCTTCTAGTCCAGCCCTCTGAACAGGAGACTCTTACAGAATCATAGAATCACAGAGCGGGAAGGGGTTGTAGAGATCTTCTAGTCCAGCCCTCTGAGCAGGAGACTCTTACAGAATCATAGAATCACAGAGCGGGAAGGGGCTGTGGAGATCTTCTAGTCCAGCCCTCTGAACAGGAGACTCTTACAGAATCATAGAATCACAGAGCGGGAAGGGGTTGTAGAGATCTTCTAGTCCAGCCCTCTGCTTGAGCAGGAGACTCTTACAGAATCACAGAGCGGGAAGGGGCTGTGGAGATCTTCTAGTCCAGCCCTCTGAGCAGGAGAGTCTTACAGAATCATAGAATCACAGAGCGGGAAGGGGCTGTGGAGATCTTCTAGTCCAGCCCTCTGAGCAGGAGAGTCTTACAGAATCATAGAATCACAGAACGGGAAGGGGCTGTGGAGATCTTCTAGTCCAGCCCTCTGCTTGACCAGGAGACTCTTACAGAATCACAGAGCGGGAAGGGGCTGTGGAGATCTTCTAGTCCAGCCCTCTGAGCAGGAGACTCTTACAGAATCATAGAATCACAGAGCGGGAAGGGGCTGTGGAGATCTTCTAGTCCAGCCCTCTGAGCAGGAGACTCTTACAGAATCATAGAATCACAGAGCGGGAAGGGGCTGTGG
This sequence comes from Crotalus adamanteus, assembly GCA_039797435.1. Classification (NCBI taxonomy): domain Eukaryota; kingdom Metazoa; phylum Chordata; class Lepidosauria; order Squamata; family Viperidae; genus Crotalus; species Crotalus adamanteus. Next base: position 1,362,665 of record CM077936.1, read on the forward strand.
AGATCTTCTAGTCCAGCCCTCTGAACAGGAGACTCTTACAGAATCATAGAATCACAGAGCGGGAAGGGGTTGTAGAGATCTTCTAGTCCAGCCCTCTGCTTGAGCAGGAGACTCTTACAGAATCACAGAGCGGGAAGGGGCTGTGGAGATCTTCTAGTCCAGCCCTCTGAGCAGGAGAGTCTTACAGAATCATAGAATCACAGAGCGGGAAGGGGCTGTGGAGATCTTCTAGTCCAGCCCTCTGAGCAGGAGAGTCTTACAGAATCATAGAATCACAGAACGGGAAGGGGCTGTGGAGATCTTCTAGTCCAGCCCTCTGCTTGACCAGGAGACTCTTACAGAATCACAGAGCGGGAAGGGGCTGTGGAGATCTTCTAGTCCAGCCCTCTGAGCAGGAGACTCTTACAGAATCATAGAATCACAGAGCGGGAAGGGGCTGTGGAGATCTTCTAGTCCAGCCCTCTGAGCAGGAGACTCTTACAGAATCATAGAATCACAGAGCGGGAAGGGGCTGTGGAGATCTTCTAGTCCAGCCCTCTGAACAGGAGACTCTTACAGAATCATAGAATCACAGAGCGGGAAGGGGCTGTGGAGATCTTCTAGTCCAGCCCTCTGAGCAGGAGAGTCTTACAGAATCATAGAATCACAGAGCGGGAAGGGGTTGTAGAGATCTTCTAGTCCAGCCCTCTGAGCAGGAGACTCTTACAGAATCATAGAATCACAGAGCGGGAAGGGGCTGTGGAGATCTTCTAGTCCAGCCCTCTGAACAGGAGACTCTTACAGAATCATAGAATCACAGAGCGGGAAGGGGTTGTAGAGATCTTCTAGTCCAGCCCTCTGCTTGAGCAGGAGACTCTTACAGAATCACAGAGCGGGAAGGGGCTGTGGAGATCTTCTAGTCCAGCCCTCTGAGCAGGAGAGTCTTACAGAATCATAGAATCACAGAGCGGGAAGGGGCTGTGGAGATCTTCTAGTCCAGCCCTCTGAGCAGGAGAGTCTTACAGAATCATAGAATCACAGAACGGGAAGGGGCTGTGGAGATCTTCTAGTCCAGCCCTCTGCTTGACCAGGAGACTCTTACAGAATCACAGAGCGGGAAGGGGCTGTGGAGATCTTCTAGTCCAGCCCTCTGAGCAGGAGACTCTTACAGAATCATAGAATCACAGAGCGGGAAGGGGCTGTGGAGATCTTCTAGTCCAGCCCTCTGAGCAGGAGACTCTTACAGAATCATAGAATCACAGAGCGGGAAGGGGCTGTGGAGATCTTCTAGTCCAGCCCTCTGAACAGGAGACTCTTACAGAATCATAGAATCACAGAGCGGGAAGGGGTTGTAGAGATCTTCTAGTCCAGCCCTCTGCTTGAGCAGGAGACTCTTACAGAATCACAGAGCGGGAAGGGGCTGTGGAGATCTTCTAGTCCAGCCCTCTGAGCAGGAGACTCTTACAGAATCATAGAATCACAGAGCGGGAAGGGGCTGTGGAGATCTTCTAGTCCAGCCCTCTGCTTGAACAGGAGATTCTTACAGAATCATAGAATCACAGAGTGGGAAGGGACTTTGGAGATCATCTACTCCAACCCCTTCCTTCCTTCCTTCCTTCCTTCCTTCCTTCCTTCCTTCCTTCCTTCCTTCCTTCCTTCCTTCCTTCCTTCCTTCCTCCCTCCCTCCCTCCCTCCCTCCCTCCCTGTCTCTTTCTCCTGCCTTAAGGCTGGAAGGGACTTCAGAGGTCTTCTAGTCCAGCCCCCTGCTCAAGCAGGAGACCCTCTACCATTTCAGACAGGTGACTGTCCGGTCTCTTCTTAAAAACCTCCATCCACAACTTCTGGTGGCAAGCTGTTCCACCGGTTCATTGTCCTCCCTGTTAGAGGAAGTTTCTCCTTACTTCTAGCTTGCTTCTCTCCTTGATTAGCTTCCATCCGCTGCTTCTTGTCCTGCCTAATGGTGTTTTGGAGAATAGGTGGACCCCCTCTTTGTGGCAGCCCCCCCCAAATACTGGAAGGTGTTCTGTTAGGGTCTCCTGCTGGGGCAAGGGGTTGGGCCTCCACGGTCCCTTCCAACTCTATGATTCTGTAAGGCTCAAGCCAGGAGGACAATCCCTTAAATAGGAGCCAGCTGTGTGCTGCAGCTGCCAAAAAAGCCAACACGGTGCTGGGCTGCATTAACAAAGGGAAAGAATCAAGATCACGTGAAGTGTTAATACCACTTTACAAGGCCTTGGTAAGGCCACCCTTGGAATACGGCATCCAGTTTTGGTCACCACGATGTAAACAAGATGTTGAGACTCTGGAAAGAGTACAGAGAAGAGCAACAAAGAGGATTAGGGGGACTGGAGGCTAAAACATATAAGGAACGGTTGCTGGAATTGAGGATGTCTAGTTTAACGAAGAGAAGGACGAGGGGGGACAGGATAGCAGTGTTCCAATGTCTCAGGGGCTGCCCCAAAGAAGAGGGAGTCAAGCTATTCTCCAAAGCCCCTGAAGGCAGGACAAGAAGCAACGGGGTGGAAACTAATCAAGGACAGAAGCAACCTAGAATTAAGGAGAAACTTCCTGACAGTGAGAACAATTAATCAGTGGAACAACCTGCCTCCAGAAGTGTTGAATGCGCCAACACTGGAAGTTTTGAAGAAGAGACTGGACAGCCATTTGTCCGAAATGGTGGTGTAGGGTTTCCTGTCCCTTCCAACTTCTTCTTCTCCTTCTTCTTCTTCTTCTTCTTCTTCTTCTTCTTTCTTCTTCTTCTTCTTCTTCTTCTTCTTCTTCTTCTTCTTCTTCTTCTTCTTCTTCTTCTTCTTCTTCTTCTTCTTCTTCTTCTTCTTCTTCTTCTTCTTTCTTCTTCTTCTTCTTCTTCTTCTTCTTCTTCTTCTTCTTCTTCTTCTTCTTCTTCTTCTCCTTCTTCTTCTTCTTCTTCTTCTTCTTCTTCTCCTCCTCCTCCTCCTCCTCCTCCTCCTCCTCCCTCCTCCTCCTCCTCCTCCTCCTCCTCCTCCTCCTCCTCTAACGTCCCTTCCACCTCAGTCATTCTATGGACTCTGTAAGGGTCTCCTGCTTGAGCAGGGGGCTGGACTAGAAGATCTCTACAGCCCCTTCCAAGCTCCCCCATCCCCCCGTCCTTCCTGCCCCTCCGCCAATGAAAGCCATCGGCCGTGGTCCCACTTCACCCCTTCCCCCGCAGAGAAACCGTGCGGCCCGGGCCAGCGCTACACGGATTGCGTGTCGTCGTGTCCGGCCAGCTGCGCGGGCCGTGGGGACGCTGAGCGGAGACCACTGCCGTCAGGAGTGCGTGAGCGGCTGCGAATGCATCCCGGGACTCTACCTTGAGGAGGGGTCCTGCGTCCCCCGAGAGCCAGTGTCCCTGCTTCCACCGCCGACAGAAGTTCCGCGCAGGGGAGACGCTGCAGCAGCGCTGCAATCGCTGGTGAGCTGGAAGGGCGGGGTGACATCAGCCCCACGTCAGCCTGGGAATGGCTCTTGGGCGGCCAAAGGGAGGAGGAGGAGGAGGGAGAGGAGGGAGAAGAGGGAGCAGGAGGAGCAGGAGGAGGAGCAGGAGGAGGGAGAGGAAGAGGAAGAAGACTGTAGGGGTCCTCGGTGCTCTCCAATCGTGGTGGTTTCCTTGCAGACGTTTCAGGACCCAGCTAGGGAACATCATCAGTGCTAGAAGGGAGGAGGAGGAGGGGGAGGAGGGGGAGGAGGAGGATTGGGGGAGTCCTTGCTACTCGCTGAGGTTGGGGGTTTCCTTGTAGACATTTTATGACCCACCTAGGGAACATCTTTAGCGGCTAGGAGGGAGAGGGGTTGCGGAGAAGAGGAGGAGGTAAGGAGGTGAGAAAAGAGGAGAAGAAGGGGGGAGGAGGAGCAGGTGAAGGAGGAGGAGGAGCAGGAGGAGGGAGAGGAGGAGGAAAAGACTGTAGGGGTCCTCAGTGCTCTCTGAGCTGGGTGGTTTCCTTGCCAGACGTTTCATGACCCAGCTAGGGAACATTCATCAGTGTTAGAAGGGAGGAGGAAGGAGGAAAAGAAAGAGGAGCAAGAGGAGGAGGGAGGTGGAGGGAGGAGGAGGAGGGAGGAGGAAAAGGAGCAGCAGGAGGAGGTGAAGGAGGGAGGAGCAGGATGGGAGGAGAAGGAAGAGAAGGAGAAGGAGGTGACGGAGGAAGAGGTAAGGAGAGAGAAAGAGGAGGAAAGGGGAGGAGGAGGTGAAGGAGGAGGAGGGAGAGGAGGTGAAGGAGGTGAAGGAGGGAGGGAGGAGAAGGGGGAAAAGAAGGAGGAGGAAAAGGAGGAGGAGGAGGGTGGAGCAGGACGGGAGGAGGAGGAAGAGGTGGCAGAGAAAGAGGAGGAAGAGGTAAGGAGGGAGAAAGAGAAGAAAAAGGGGAGGTGAAGGAGGAGGAGGAAGAAGAGGAGGATAACAGTGGGGTCTTTGGTTCTCTTTGAGCTGGGTGGTTTCCTTGAAGACATTTCCTGACCCAACTACAGACCATCACCAGTGCCAGAAGGGAGGTGTTTTTTTCTCTCTAATCCCCCTCCCTTCGAGCACTGATGATGTTCCGTAGGTGGGTCATGAAACGTCTCCAAGGGACCCCCCCCAACTCAGAGAGCCCCAAGGGACCCCCCCCAGTTCCACCCTGAGGCTACAGATAGTCTATCCATCAACATTGCAGAAGAGTTGGGATTTTTCTCGACGTAGACGGGAGACCCGTGGCTTGGGTTGGGGCGGGGAGAAAGGCCAGGGGCTGCCCCCCCTTGAAGACCCCCCACCTCCCTCCCTCACCACACCTGTCGCTTGCTCCCACAGCACTTGCCGAGGGGGGGCAGTGGGTCTGCTCGCAGGATCGGTGCGCCGGGGAGTGCATCCTCCACGCACATCTCCACTTCCTGACGTTCGACGGCAAGCGTTACTCCTTCCGCGGGGTTTTGCCGCTACACCCTGGTGCAGGTGAGGGGCGGGCGGGGAGGAGGCCTGTGTGAGGGGAGTAGCCCCCTTCCTTCTCTCCAACCGAGCGGAGGCAGTGCTTGACTTACAACGGTGCCTTTAGTGACCGTCAGAAGCTGCCGCGGCACGTATTCTTCCGACGGACGTCCGTTGCAGTAGTCTCTCTCTATTTTCACAGGATTTTGATGTGGCTGAAGGACAGGTGGGGAGGGGGGCTTTTGTGGGGAGGGAGCAGCCCCCCTTCCTTCTCTCCCACGTACCACAGGCCGTCCTCGACTTCCAACGGCCCCTTTAGTGACCGTCGTCGGACGCTGCCGAGGCCCTTCTTTTCCCGACGTACGGCCGTCGCCGTATCCTCACTCTCTCGCTCCATTTTCACAGGATTTTGTCGACGGGAAAATTCAGATCGAGGCGGAGAGCGAGCCCTGCGGGAACCAGGGCGCCGTCAGCTGCCTCCGGGCTGTGACCGTCACTGTGCAGAAGACGTCAGTCCAGCTGTCCTTCGCAGGTGAGACCGAAGGTCCGCCCGGGGATCTTTGTTTGGGGGGGGGGTAAGAAGCTCACCTCACCTGCCCCAGGTGAGCTGCGCCAGCTGCCTCCGCCGACTGGCAGCGAGAGGAGCTGAATTCAGCCTGGGGGCAACTGCCCCTTCTTGGGGGGCCCAGGCTGAAGAAGGCATCTAGTGACTCAGCTCAGACAAGGTCAAGGACCCTGTAGATCTCTTCCTCTTCCTCTTCCTCCTCCCCTCCCCTCCCTCCCTCTCCTCCTCCTCCTAGCACTGATGATGTTCCCTAGTTGGGTCAGGAAACGTCTGCAAGGAAACCACCCAGCTCAGAGAGAACCAAAGACAGACCCCACAGTCGTCCTCCTCCTCCTCCTCCTTGCAATTCCACTCCCTCATAGCAGTGATGATGTTCCCTACTTGGGTCAGGAAACGTTTGCAAGGAAACCACCCAGCTCAGAGAGCACCACAGTCCTTTCTCCTTTCCTCCCTTCCTTCCTTCCTTCCTTCCTTCCTTCCTTCCTTCCTTCCTTCCTTCCTTTCCTTCCTTCCTTCCTTCCTTCCTTCCTTCTAACACTGATGACGTTCCCTAGTTGGGTCACAAGACATCTGCAAGGAAACCACCCAGCTCAGATAGCACCAGGGACCCCACAGTCTTCCTCCTCCTCCTCTTCCTCCTCCTCTTCCTCCTCCTCTCCACACACCCCTCTTTTCGAAAACTGTTGATGTTCCCTGGTTGGGTCAGGAAACGTCTGCAAGGAAACCACCCAGCTCGGAGAGAACCAAAGACCCCACAGTCCTCCTCCTCCTGCTCCTCCTCCCTCCTCCTCTTCCTCCTCCTCCTCTTCCTCCTCCTCCTCCTCCCCCTCCTCCTCCTCCTTGCAAATCCACCCCCTTTGTAGCACTGATCATGTTCCCTAGTTGGGTCAGGAAACGTCTGGAAGAAAACCACCCAGTTCAGAGAACACCAAGGACCCCACTTTCCTTCCTTCCTTCCTTCCTTCCTTCCTTCCTTCCTTCCTTCCTTCCTTCCTTCCTTCCTTCCTTCCTTCCTTCCTCCTCCTCCTCCTCCAGGCCCTTGTTCACCCTCCTCTGTCCTTCTCTGTCCCCCCCCTCCCCAGGGTCCGTCTCGGTGAACGGCCGGGAAGTGGCCCTCCCCTTTGCCAACGCCGAGCTGACCGTCCGACGCGCGTCCTCCGCCTTCCTGCTCCTCCAGGCCTTTGGGGCTCACCTCCTCTGGGGCCTGGAGTTCCCCGCCGCCTACATCACTCTCCAGCCCAGCTTCGCCCACAAGGTGAGTCTCGGGGGGGGGCGGGCTTCCCCAAGCGAGGCCTTCTGGGATAGGGGGTCCCCGGGGACACGGGATGGTGGGCGGGGGTGGTGAGGAGTAACGTTTGAACCAGAGGGATGGTTAGGGCACCACAAGGTGTGGGAGGCAGGTGCCTCCTGGGGGGTGGGTGGCACCTTGACATGCAGAGTGGCCTCCTTCTCTTTCAGGAGCCCTCCCCCTCCTTCCCACCCCTCCCCTCCCCTCCTCTCCCCTCCCCTGCCCTTCTCTCTATTCCTTTCCTTTCCTGCTTCTCTCTTTTCTTTCCTTCCTTCTTCCCTTCTCCATCCTTTTCCCTCTCTCCTTTCCTCCTTTCCTTTCTTCTTCCCTTCTTTCTTTCCCTTCCTTCCTTCTTCCCTCCCTCCTACCCTTCCCTTGCTTCTTCCTCCCTCATTTCCTCCTTTCCTCCTTTCTTTCTTTCTTTCTTTCTTTCTTTCCCTTCCTTCCTTCTTCCCTCCCTCCTACCCTTCCCTTGCTTCTTCCTCCCTCATTTCCTCCTTTCCTCCTTTCTTTCTTTCTTTCTTTCTTTCTTTCTTTCTTTCTTTCTTTCTTTCTTTCTTTCTTTCTTTCTTTCTTTCCCTTGCTTCCTTCTTCCCTCCCTCCCTCCTACCCTTCCCTTGCTTCTTCCTCCCTCATTTCCTCCTTTCCTCCTTTCTTTCTTTCTTTCTTTCTTTCTTTCCCTTCCTCCATCCCTCCCTCCTTCCTTTCCCTTCCCTTGCTTCTTCCTCCCTCATTTCCTCCTTTCCTTCCTTCCTTTCTTCTTCCCTTCCTCCCTTCCTCCCTTCTTCCCTCCTTTCCTTCCTTCTTCCTCCCTTCTTTCCTTCCATCTTTCTTTTCCTTCCTTCCTCCTTTCACCCTTCTTCCTTCCTTCCTTCCTTCCTTTCTTTCTTTCTTTCTTTTTCTTTCTTTTCCTTCCTCCCTCCCTCCTTCCTTCCCTTCCCTTCCCTTCCCTTCCCTTGCTTCTTCCTCCCTCATTTCCTCCTTTCCTTCTTCCCTTCCTTCTTTCTTTCCCTTCCTCCCTTCTTCCTCTCTCCCTTATTCCTTCCTTTCCCCCTTCTTCCTCCTTTCTTCCTTCCTTCAGTCTTTCTTTTCCTTCTTTCCTCTTTCCACCCTTCTTCCCTCATTTCTTTCTTTCTTTCTGTTCCTTCCTCCACCCCTCCTTCCCTTCCTTTGCTTCTTCCTCCCTCATTTCCTCCTTTCCTCCTTTCCTTCCTTCCTTTCTTCTTCCGTTCCTTCTTTCCCTTCTTCCCTCCTTTCTTTCCTTCCTTCCTTCCTACTTCTTCCCTTCCTTCCATCTTTGTTTTCCTTCTTTCCTTCTTCCACCCTTCTTCCCTCATTCCTCTTTCTTTTTTCTTTCTCTTCCTTCCTTCCTCCCTCCTTCCCTTCCCTTGCTTCTTCCTCCCTCATTTCCTCCTTTCCTTCCTTCCTTTCTTCTTCCATTCCTTCTTTCCCTTCCTTCCTTCTTTCTCCCTTCCTTCTTCCCTCCTTTCCTTCCTACTTCCTCCCTTCCTTCCATCTTTCTTTTCCTTCTTTCCTTCCTCCACCCTTCTTCCCTCATTCCTTTCTTTCTTTCTCTTCCTTCCTTCCTTCCTCCCTCCCTTCCCTTGCTTCTTCCTCCCTCATTTCATTTCCTCCTTTCCTTCCTTCCTTCCTTTCTTCTTCCGTTACTTCTTTCCCTTCCTTCCTTCTTTCTTCCTCCCTTCTTCCTTCCCTCCCTCCCTCCCTTCCTTCCTATTTCCTCCATTCCTACCATCTTTCATTTCCTTCTTTCCTTCTTCCACCCTTCTTCCCTCATTCCTTTCTTTCTTTCTCTTCCTTCCTTCCTTCCTTCCTTCCTTCCTTCCTTCCTTCCTCCCTCCTTCCCTTCCCTTGCTTCTTCCTCCCTCATTTCCTCCTTTGCTCCTTCCCTTCATTCTTCCCTCCCTCCCTCTCTCCTTCCTTCTCGTCCTCCCTCCTTCCCTCCCTTTCTCCTTTTCTCTCCTTCCTTCCCTTTTTTCTCCTCCCCCCCTCCCTGTTCCCTCCCCGTGTGCAATAAATCAAATCCCGCCATGAGACCTGAAACACCTACCCCCCCCCACCGCACGTCGCTTCCAGATGAGAGCCAATCGCCGGGCTCTGGCGGACTGAAAGGGTGCCCAATCTAACTTTGCGACCTGGGCCAAACTCTCACCCGCTTCCCTCCAGGTCCGCGGCCTTTGCGGGACCTACAACTGGAAACAGCAGGAGGAGTTCACCACCCCGGAGGGCGACGTGGAGTCCAGCGTGGCGGCTTTTGCCCACAAGTTCCAGCTTTCCCACGCCTGCCCCGCCCCTACGGGCGACTTACCCTTCGACTCCTGCAGCACGTACACCCAACGACGGCAATATGCCGAGACGGCCTGCGCCGCCATCCATGGCACGCCCTTCCAGGTAAGACAACCCGGGGTGCTGGCCAGGGGTGGTGTTAGGAAGGGCGCAGGGGCAAAGGAGGTGGGGCTTTGGGCTGCCTTTTAGGGGGGGGCCCACTCCACCAGACCCTCCTCCCCTCCAACAGAGATGGTACAGCTAGTCCTCACGACCGTCAACGGGACCCAACATTTGTGCCATCAAGCGAGCAATTTGTGAAGTGAGTTTGGCCCCCGTTGTGAAGGGGATTGCAGCCGTTCTTAAACGAGTCACACAGTCGTTAAGTGATCCTGGTTTCCCCCGTTGATGTTGCTTGTTCACGGGATCATGAGACCCTGGGACACTGCGACCGTCATAAAGGGGAGTCAGTGGCCAAGGGTTTGAATTTGGATCACGTGATCCTGGGACACTGCAACCGTCATAAAGAGGAGTCAGTGGCCAAGGATTTAAATTTGGATCACGTGATCCCGGGACACTGCGACCATCATAAAGAGGAGTCAGTGGCCAAGGATTTAAATTTGGATCACGTGATCCCAGGACACTGTGACCATCATAAAGAGGAGTCAGTGGCGAAGGACTTAAATTTGGATCACGTGATCCCAGGACACTGCGACCGTCATAAAGGGGAGTCAGTGGTCAAGGGTTTGAATTTGGATCATGTGATCCCAGGACACTGCGACCATCATAAAGAGGAGTCAGTGGCCAAGGATTTAAATTTGGATCACGTGATCCTGGGACACTACGACCGTCATAAAGAGGAGTCAGTGGTCAAGGGTTTGAATTTGGATCATGTGATCCCTGGGACACTGTGACCATCATAAAGAGGAGTCAGTGGCCAAGGGTTTAAATTTGGATCACATGATCCTGGGACACTGCGACCGTCATAAAGAGGAGTCAGTGGCCAAGGATTTAAATTTGGATCACGTGATCCCGGGACACTGCGACCGTCATAAAGAGGAGTCACTGGCCAAGGATTTAAATTTGGATCCCGGGATCCCGGGACACTGCGACTGTCATAAAGAGGAGTCAGCGGCCAAACCTCTGAATTTGGATCACGTGTCCCTGGGGACACTGCAACTCCGCCCCAAATTTCTAAGCTAGAAAGTTCTTACCTGAGCTATGCCTCGTTTTTACGACCTCTTCGAATTGCCGAGTTCGGAGACTCCTCTAGAACCACGGTTCCCAACTTTTCCGGCTTTGTGGACCAGCAATGGCAGCCTCAGCGACAGCCGGGAGGGGAGACGGGAGGTTTCCGCACCAACAGCGGGCAAGTACACTCGTGCGCGCGGCTCCATTTGCACAAGCGGTGGGCACGCCCACTCACCACTCGCGCAAATGAAGCTCGGTGCGCCAATGCGAGCTCCTGCCACTTGCGCGGCCCCAGTTCTGGATGTGCTGCGGCCCGGTAGCGGTCTGCAGCTCGCGTGTTGGAGATCCCTGCTGTAGAAGACTCAGAAAGATGGTAGAATCCACCCCAAAATGCTCTAGATCAGCATTTCTCAACCTTAGCGACTGTGAGATGCGTGGACTTCAACTCCCAGAGTTCCCCAGCCAGTCTGCTGGGAGTTGAAGTCCATTTCTCCGAAAGTCACTGAGGCTGAGATACTCTGGGATAGAGAGGGAGAGAAAGTTGTCCTATCTTGAACACAGCAGTGTTGAAGCCTCTCGACAAGGAAGTTTTGAGACCCCACTTGGGTCAAGGAGCATATCCACCACGATGCTCCCTCACCACGTAAATCCACCCAGATGGACAATCAATGGAAGTTTCTGAAGGGTCATCCATTTTTCCCCCACCCCTTTGCCAGTCCTGCCACAACCTGGTGGAGCGGGAACCCTTCTACCAGTTGTGCCTGGAGGATGTGTGCAGCTGTTCGGCTGAGGATGATTGTCTTTGTGGTGCCCTGGCTGCCTACGCCCACCAGTGTGCCCAGGAAGGAGCTCTTGTGGCCTGGAGGAACCAGAGCTTCTGCCGTAAGTGTCCTGGGAAGTTACTGGGAGCAGGGAGGAAGAGGGTGGGGACCACTGTCAAAGGAGGAAAGGAAAATCTGAGGGGGGGCTAACCAAGGCTTTGTTTTGGAGGGGTTGGCCCGGTTCACAATTTCTACACAGGCTTTGTCACAGAGTGCCCACCCCACCCAACTCAACCCACCCCAACCCAACAGAACCTACCCCGATCCAACTCAACTCAACCCAACCCAAACAAAACCAACAGAACCCACCCAACTCAACTCAACCCAACAGAACCCACCCCAACTCAACCCAACTCAACAGAACCCACCCCAACTCAACCCAACCCAGCTCAACCCAACTCGACAGAACCCACCCCAACTCAACCCACCCCAACCCAACAGAACCCAACCCAACAGAACCCACCCCACCCCAACCCAACAGAACCCACCCCACCCCAACCCAACAAAACCCACCCCAACTCAACCCAACCCAACCAAACCCACCCCTACTCAACCCAACCCAACTCAACCCAACTCAACAGAACCCACTCCAACTTAATCCACCTGAACCCAACAGAACCCACCCCACCCCACCTCACCCCAACCCAACCCAACAGAACCCACCCCAACTCAACACAACTCAACCCAACCCAACAGAACCCACACCAACTCAACCCATCCCAACCAACAGAACCCACCCCACCTCACCCCACCCCACCCCAACAGAACCCACCCCAACCCAACAGAACCCACCCCAACTCAACCCAACCCAACAGAACCCAACCCAACTCAACCCAACCCAACCCAATTCAACCCAACAGGTGCTCGTGCGTGCGTGTGGACATCCATCTGCCCCTCCCACAAAGCATCCCCTCTTTCCCCCTCTCCCTCTAGGGCAGGGGTAGGCAACCTGGGCTCTTTTATGACTCGTGGACTTCGACTCCCAGAATTCCTGAGCCAGCATGGGAGTTGAAGTCCACGCATCGTAAAAGAGCCAAGGTTGCCTACGCCCTGCTCCAGGGGCTGCCAACCCGGAAAGTCTCTAGGGGCTGCCCGCCTTGGAGCGGGACATCGTCGCAAGCCCATCTACAGCGGATATTCACGATGGAATCCACACCCCGTGACCTTTCCCCTCCGTCTCCTCAGCGGTGCAGTGCTCCGGGGGCCAGGTCTACCAAGAATGCGCCACCCCCTGTGGAAGAACCTGTGCCGACCTTCCCGCAGAAAACTTCGGCATCTGCGAGGACCTCCGCCCTGCCTGCGTGGCTGGATGCAACTGCCCGGAAGGTCTGGCGCTGGACCACGAAGGGCAGTGTGTCCAGCCGGCCCTGTGTCCCTGTCTGCACCAGGAGAAAGCCCACCCACCCGGGTAGCAAGATTCAGAGGAGCTGCAACAGTTGGTAGGTTGCAATCGGGAGCAAGGAGCTTCACGGGTTTGTACAAACGTAGCGTTCCGGGGCTTCCGTCCGCGCAGAGACCTCCCGGAGACTGAGGAGGGGGTGGAAAGGGTTTTTCGGACAACGGTTTTTCTCTCTGCCGCGCCGAAGCGAGTTGTGGTAAGCAGGAGGCGCAGAACGCCGTCGGGGTGCAAAGGCAGAGAGAGGCTTCTCAGAATGTGGGAGCGAGAAGGAACCTCCGGTGACGTGCTTTACGCCGGTCCGTTCTGTTTTCTGGACTGGGCAGGGGACAGTCAGTCACCCATGTAGAAACAGTGAAACTATCTTCCCAGCTGCATGATGGTTGTTGTTGTTGTTGTTGTTGTTGTTGTTGTTGTTGTTGTTGTTGTTCTTCTTCTTCTTCTTCTTCTTCTTCTTCTTCCTCTTCCTCCCTCTTCCCCTTCCTCTTCTTCCTCTTCCTCTTCTTTCTCTTCTTCCTCTTTCTCTTCCTCTTCTTTTCCCTCTTCCTCTTCTTTTTCCTTTTCCTCTTTCTCTTCTTCTTTTTCTTCTTCCTCTTCTTTTTCTCTTCCTCTTCTTCCTCTTCCTCCTCTTCCTCTTCCCCTTCCTCTTCTTCCTCTTCCTCTTCTTTTCCCTCTTCTTCTTTTTCCTCTTCTTTTTCCTCTTCCTCTTTCTCTTCTTCTTTTTCCTCTTCCTCTTCTTTTTCCTCTTCCTCCTCTTCTTCCTCTTCTTCCTCTTCCTCTTCCTCCTCTTCCTCTTCCCTTTCCTCTTCTTCCTCTTCCTCTTCTTTTCCCTCTTCCTCTTCTTTTTCCTTCCTCTTCCTCTTCTTTTCCTCTTCTTTTCATCATCTTCTTCCTCTTCCTCTTCTTTTTCCTCTTCCTCCTCTTCTTCTTTGTCCTCCTCCTCCCTTTCTTCTTCTTCTTCTTCTTCTTCTTCTTCTTCTTCTTCTTCTTCTTCTTCTTCTTCTTCTTCTTCTTCTTCTTCTTCTTCTTCTCCTCCTCCTCCTCCTCCTCCTCCTCCTCCTCCTCCTCCTGTCCTGCTCCTCCTCCTCCATTTCTCTGGGATGATACAAAGTCTCCTGTCTTAGCTGGATGATTAGACTAGAAGACCTCCATGGTCTCTTCCAGCTGTAGACTTCGATTCCTGCACCACCACCACCACCTCCTCCTCCTCCTCCTCCTCCTCCTCCTCCTCCTCCTCGCAATCCCTACTCCCTTCTAGCCCTGATGACATTCCCTAGTTTGGTCATGAAACATCTGCAAGGAAACCACCCAGCTCGGAGAGCACCAAGGACCCCACAGTCCATCCTCCTCCCCCACTTCTCCCCGTCTGCTCTCCACAAACCCACTCTCCCTTCCAGCACTGATGATGTTCCTTAGTTGGGTTATGAAACGTCTGCAAGGAAACAACCATGGTCAGAGAGCACCAGGGACCCCACAGTCCTCCTCCTCCTTCTCCTCCTCCTCCTCCTCCTCCTCCCCCTCCTGCGATCAGTTCCTTCAATTAGGGGACTGGAGGCTAAAACATATAAGGAACGGTTGCTAGAATTGGGTATGTCTAGTTTAACGAAGAGAAGGACAAGGGGGGACATGATAGCAGTGTTCCAATATCTCAGGGGCTGCCATAAAGAAGAGGGAATTAAGTTATTCTCCAAAGCGCCTGAAGGCAGGACAAGAAGCAACGGGTGGAAACTAATCAAGGAGAGAAGCAACCTAGAACTAAGGAGAAACTTCCTGACAGTGAGAACAATTAATCAGTGGAACAGCTTGCCTCCAGAAGCAGTAAATGCTCCAACACTGGAAGTTTTTAAGAAGAGACTGGACAGCCATTTGTCCGAAATGGTGTAGGGTTTCCTGCCCGAGCAGGGGGTTGGACTAGATGACCTCCAAGGTCCCTTCCAACTTTACTACTATTATTATTATTATTATTATTAACTCTAGGTCACACCAGAAAGACATCGCCTTCTACGTCAAATCTCCCTTGGAGAAACGGGTTTTTTGTTGTTGTTGTTCTTGGGCGACAAGGCTGCAGCCACGATCCCGGCGCTCCCAGGTCCTTGCACACAACACACAGACACCCTGCCCCCCCCCGTGGGGCGCCTGCTTCACCCCGCTTCGATGGCGTGGCGAGAGGCGTTTGATGAAATCACCCTGTGACCTGTCTACTTGTCTCTCCCAGGATAGGTTGATTTCATTGAATGTCTCCGCCACCACGAGTCCAGCTGTCGCGCACGTGTGGACGTGCTCCCCGCCCCCCCAGGTGGAGAGACCAACCCAGGTGGAGAGCGGCAATGTAGGTTCCCCCAAATTTTGGGGTACCAGGGACCGGTGACCTGGAGAGAGGTTTTTTTCCCCCCGGACCGGAGGGGGCGTGGTTTTGTGTGCTGCCCGCATCCCGCGGATGGGGCTTTGCTCGTTTGTGCGGACCGGTTGCTGGCGTACCGGTCCACAGACCGGAGGTTGGGGACCTCTGCTCTGCAGGACCAACGGGATGGACATGGGTGCCCCAGGAAGTCCTCAAGTGAGCGCAGCTTGAGACAGAAAGATTATGGAGCCTCAGCCCGGAGAGCACCGTCTTCACGTGGCCCGTCCTGCGAAGTGTAGGTAGTCCTTGGCTCACGACCACAACGGAGCTGTTGCTAAGCGAGACATTTGTGAAGCGAGTCGCCTCGTTTTGGGACCACTACAGTGGGCCCCTGGATTAACTGGATCACTGTAGTTGTTCGATTAATAACGTGGGTGTTTAGTGAATTTGGCTTGTCCAAAGTTCACAACGGGAACACACAACTTCGGGACACTGCGACCGTCATAAATACAACTCCCTGCGGTCATTAAAATAATAACAACAACAATAATTAACAAAATAATAATAATAATAATAATAATAATAATAATAATAATAATAATAATAATAATAATAATAATAAGAAGAAGAAGAAGAAGAAGAATAGTAATAATTTTTTATTTAGACCTGCAAAAAATATCATTTGCCTGTAAGCAAAAACTGGTGGGATCATAAAATAGAGAACGTCATAGAAAATGATAAAATTAAACTGCTCTGGGACTTCAGAATTCAAACAGACAAGCAGCTGCAACATAACACCCCAGACATTTTTGTCTTTCTTATCGACAATTGTTTTGTCGATAAGAAAGACAAAAAAGTCTGGATAGTGGACGTGGCAGTGCCTGGAGACAGCAGAATAGACGAGAAAGAACTGGAGAAGATCACAAAATACAAAGACCTACAAATAGAAATAGAAAGACTGTGGCAAAAGCAAGCAAGGGTAGTACCAATAGTCATAGGCTCCTTAGGTGCAATCCCAAAACAACTGGAGCACCACTTGAACACCATCATCGGCATTGACAAATTCGCTATTAGTCAATTGCAAAAGGCGGCCTTATTAGGAACTGCTTCCATCCTGCGACGATATGTGTAATACCATCAAACATCCACATCTGCCTATCCCAGGTCCTGGGTAAGGACTCGATAGGTAGACAAAATGCCAAATCCAGTCTGAACATCTGGCTGACTGTGCGATGATCCATAATAATAATAATAATAATAACAACAACAACAACAACAAAACAACAACAACAATAATAATAATTAGAGTTGGAAGGGACCTTAGAGGTCATCTAGTCCATCCCCTTGCTCAGACAGGAAACCCTACCCCAGGGTGTCACTCAATTTCATTGAGGGCTGCATCAGCATTGTGGGTGCCCTCAGGGGGCCGGGTGGGAGTGGCCAGGGTGGGTGTGGCCTACTGGGTGGGCGTGTCCAGCTCTACATCGTTCGCGTCAAGGGTGCCTGTGGGGGCCTGGGCAGGAGTGGGACAGATCTGAGGGTCTCTGGCAGAAGGGGGTGGAACTGGGGCAAGTGCCAAGATGGCCACCACAAAATTGTACATTGGTTCCCAGCAAGGCAGAGGGGGCCATTCCCTCACCGTTTCCAGGATGGCTTCGCGGGCCACATGAAACCACTTTGCAGGCCGCCTCCGGCCCCCGGGCCTTGTCTGCCCTAGACCATTTCGGACAAATGGCTGTCCATTCCCTTCTTCAAAACTTCCAGTGTTGGAAGTGACACGACTGTGAAGTGAACCCAGCTTCCCCACTGACTTTGCTGGCGAGAATTTCGCAAAAGGAGGTCACGTGACCCCCGGGACACCGCGACCGTCGTACATACGCGTCAGTTTGCCAAGCGTCTACATTTTGATCTTGGGACCCTGGGGATTGCAATGGTCGTAAGTGTGAACAGCGGTCCTTTGGTCAGTGCCGTCGTAGCTCCGAGAGGTCACTAAACCAATTGTTGTAAGTCGAGGATCACCTGTGCGTGGGTGCCAAATGCTCCTGGGCTCGGTGGGGCTTTTCCAGATTTGGAGAAGCGCCTTCAGCTGCTGACGTTGGGCAATGCGGGGAAGCAGGCGGACGGTTGGCGAGGGCTTCCGACATCCACCAAGGGAAACGAGCTGGCGTCTACATTGGTCACCCGCTATGTCCTGTGTTTCAGCGTTTGTGCAAACGGGGCCTGGAGCTGCACCGAGGAGACCTGTCCCAGTGCGGTGCTTTGTCCTGGAGAGCTGATCTACGCCGTCGACGCCTGCCTCCTCACCTGCGAGAGTCTCCAGAGTAACTTCAGCTGTGACGGCACCGCCGATGGCTGCGTGTGCCCTCCTGGCACCGTTTTCCTGGTGAGCAGTGCAGAAACACCATTCCTACCATTCGGGAATATCGACTCTCCACCTCTCCGGCTTTGGGAGAGATTTATGGATCCCCTGGGATCTCCCATATCCTGCCTTGGTCTGTTACAGGTAGTGTGAGGGGGAAGGTATGTTCTCCAAGCTTGTGGGTTGGGTTCTGAACATTTTATCACCAGGCTAGATAACGTCTTTGGCGAACTTCAAGGGACGTCTGTGTTGGCACTCTTCTCTTGATAAGGGTTTCAGGTGTGGGTGTGTTGAAGGAGGGTCTTGTGAAGGGTCAGGTGTGAGTCCTCAGTGAGAAGCTGGTGATGGCTCTTGCGATGGGGAGGTCGCATCAGGTGAATTGTATATCTCCACCCCGTGTCCTTTCAGTGAAGCAGTCGACGTGATGTGCCGGTGCCTGGAAGATGTGAGGGTCTGGATGGGGGTGAACAGGCTTAGATTCAACCCTGACAAGACCGAGTGGCTCTGGGTCTTGCCCTCCAAGGGTCATCCTGATGGTCCATCATTAGCCCTGGGGGAGGGTTAAATTTACCTCCCTCGGTGCAGGCACGCAACGTGGGTGTCCTCCTGGACTCACAGCTAAATTTGGAACGACATCTATCGGCTGTGGCCAGGGGGGACCTTTGCCCAGGTTCGCCTGGTGCACCAGTTGCGGCCTTATTTGGACCAGGAGGCTCTACTCACGGTCACTCATGCCCTTGTCACCTCAAGACTGGATTACTGTAATGCGCTCTACATGGGGCTACCCTTGAAGAGCGTTCGGAGGCTGCAGTTGGTTCAGAATGCAGCCGCGAGAGCGATTGTGGGTGCACCAAGGTACACCCACGTGTCACCTATCCTCCGCGAGCTGCACTGGCTTCCTGTGGGTCTCCGGACGCAATTCAAGGTGTTGGTTATCACCTTTAAAGCCCTTCATGGCTTAGGACCAGGTTACTTACAGGACCGCATACTGCCGCATAGTTCCCAGAGACCGGTGAGGTCCCACAGATTGTGCCTCCTTCAGGTCCCGTCGGCCAGACAATGTCGGCTGGCGGGCCCTCGGGGAAGGGCCTTTTCTGTGGTGGCTCCGACCTGGTGGAATCGACTTCCCCCCGAGGTTCGAACTACTCCCACTTTGCTGGCCTTTAAGAAAGCCATTAAAACTCTCCTGTTCCGGCAGGCCTGGGGTTGATGTCCCCGGGGGGACCGGGATATGACTGGACACGCTGTATGAATGCACTTATTTTATTGTGTTATTGTTATATTTATTGTTTTAATTTTGTACGCTGCCCTGAGTCCCTAGGGATTGGGTGGCATGTAAATTTTATTAATAAAATAAATAAATAATAAATAAGATCATAGGGAGGTGAAGTGCTGGTTGATGGGGGATTGCCCGGGATGGCTGAGGGTCAGTGCTGTTCTCTGGTTGGCTGGATTCTGAGGGTTTTGTCAGTGTGTCTGTTGAGAGAATTGCTCGTAGGGCGCCCGACTTCGATGAACGTACAACCGGAACGGGACTTTTAGGCGCGGACCCTTGGCCACACCTCCTTCGCTTTCCGCCTCTCATCTCAGCCCATTTACAGCCAGCATTCCTCCTTGGCTGGTTCTCCCCTGCCCATTCTCCCTGACCAATGGGCTTCTGGCCCTCCACCCTGCGCCCTTCGGCCTGGCCCTTTTGCCGAGGCAAATTTTGGCTGCACAGGACAAACAGCCTTCAGCCAATTGGGTGGCAGGCAGAAGCCATGGTCCTGCAGGGGCAGCGTTCGATGGGAGAGAGCAGCTGTGGTGTGGGGCGGCAGGTGAACAGTGCTAACACGGCTTCTCCGATTGTGGGGGGCCGGTAAGTGGGTGCGCAGGCAAATGGGGCCGGCACAGCTTCTGTGATTGCAGGGGGGGCGGGCGCAGGTGAACACCAAGACGATTTTCCAGAATTTTCCAACCTCTCCTGCTGGGGAGAGATCTAAGGATCCCTTGGGACTCTCCCATATCCTTCCTTGATCTATTACAGCAGTGGTTCTCAACCTTTTTAATGCCGCGACCCCCAACCGGTCGTAAGTCGAGGACTACTCAACTGGTGCAGCACCGTTTGCAGAATGGGACTTTTGGCGGGCTCAGCAGGGCAGAGACAGCCTGGACAATTCCTATTGGCTTTGGAAAGCCAATAGAATTAGACTCTATTCAAGAGAGTCTCTTCTATTGGCTTTCAAAAGCCAATAGAATAAAAGGGAGTAGCACAGCTAAGGAAAAGGGGGGGGGGGAAAATGGCGGACTGCGTTGTTTGGCGACCCCCATGAAATGGTTGTTCGACCCCAAATGGGGTCGCGACCCACAGGTTGAGAACCACTGTATTACAGATAGTCCTCGAATTTTCTTCGCGTGACCGCGGAGATTCTCCAACGGTCATAAGTGTGAAAAATGCTCATAATGCCCTTTTTTTTGGTGACTTTATAGCTACGTGAACGGCTGTAAGTGGACGACTACTTATCTAGCCAAGTGACTGTCCTTTAACCAAATCTTTAGGCAGCTCAGAATCATGGGGAACAATTCTCCCCAAACAGAAAACGACGTACAACTGTTCATTTAGTGATTATTTGAAGTGATAACCGGACTCGAAAAAGTGATTTTTCACACTTAACGACGGTCGCAGCATCCCCCAGGGTCGCCTTATGAAAATTCAGACACTTGGCAACTGGCTCGTATTTATGAGGTTGCGGCGTCCCTGGACCGTGTGATTCTCCTTTTGTGAGTTCCCGACGAGCAGTCAACAGATTCACTTAACGACTATGTGTGACTAACTGAACAACTGCAGGGATCCACTTAACGGCGACAAGGGAGGTTGTAAAACCCTCGCTTCGCAACTCCCTTGCTTAGCAGCCAACGTTTAGGACTCAATTGTGGTCGTGCATTGATGCCTATCCCTGTACTGGCTCCACAACAGGTGCACAGTTTTGTTGATGCGCACTCGCGCCCAGCCACCAATAGCCACGCAAAGGAGAGGTACCCTTGACAATATTTCCAAATAGAAGCAGTGGCACGTACACGAGCTCTGCTCATGCTTTGCACACTCCACGGAGGGCATCAACGAAACAGATTCATCCCAGCTTCACAGCACTTGGGAACCAGCTGAGTTGTCCCCTTGTGTATCTTTGCGTTAATCCTGTGGTTTGCATTCTTGCTGCAGGAACCTCTTCTTCCCCCTAACTTAGCCAGGCAGGCAGACCCTCCACCTCGCCCCTTCTGTCCTCTTGCAGAACGAGCACTGTGTGTCCCCAGAGGAATGTCCTTGTCACCACAACGGCCACCTCTATCTGCCCAACGAGACCATCGCCAGGGATTGCAACACCTGGTGAGGACACCTCTGCTCAGGCCTGCGGGGGAGACTGGGAGGGATGCCGTTGCCCAAAGCAGGGGTACCAGGGGCTCACAGTCCCCTCCTTCCCTCCCTCCCTCCTTCCCCAGCATTTGCAGAAAGCAGCGCTGGGAATGCAGCCACCACCGCTGTGCCGCGACCTGCGTGGCCACCGGAGACCCCCACTACATCACCTTTGACGGGCGGGCGTACACCTTCCTGGGGGACTGCGAGTACGTCCTGGTCCGCGAGAACAGTGGCGCCTTCACCGTCACGGCCGAGAACGTACCCTGCGGCACCAGCGGCACCACCTGCACCAAGTCTGTGGTGGTGCTGATGGGGAGCATGACAGTTCACCTACTTCGAGGTAAGACAGCCGTGGGCAGTTAAGGAGGCGACCGTACCCCCCGACAGCTTTGCCACATCCTTCCTGACCTTCCCTCTCTCTGCTTGTGCTAGGAAAGGACGTGACGGTGAACGGCGTCTCGGTCCGGCCCCCCAAGATCTACAGTGGGAATGGGCTGACCTTGGAGAGAGCTGGACTCTTTCTGGTGCTCCTCACTCAGACGGGGCTGACGGTGTTCTGGGATGGAGGTGAGGCTGGCTACAAGGTCCTCCCACATGCTAGTTTTAACCCAATCGGAGCCTCTTAAGTCCTCTCTTTCATCGTGGGGGGGGGGGGCTCCCCAATTCCTGAGGAACCTCTCAAGGTTGCCCACCTCGGCACTCCCTCAGTGTGCGACGCCTGCTAGTTGGGTTTGCACAGAAGATCCAGGTTTGTCGCAGCACACGTGAGGCCTATCAGGACTGAGCAAGGTATCCGCTTACTATGCATCATAGGCCACTGGATCAGTTGACAAGTTGTCTGTGCTCTGTCCAGAAGGAGACACAACCTGCACACTCCCCCAGAGGTCTCCGCAGACCCTCCGTCAACCTCCACCTCTAATATCCAAATAAAGTCGAAGGATACTTTCAGCGTTGAAAAACATACTGGTTTATTGAAAACATGGCATGCTATAGGCCAGGGGTGGTGAACCTATGGCATGCGTGCCAGAGGCGGCACTCATAGCCCTCTCTGTGGGCACACGTGCCATCACCCCAGCCCCACCTGCCCCTGCGTCTGCCTCCTCACCAGCAGCCCCCCCAGAGAGTCACCTCCAGGCGCGGCCCGTGCAGAGCAGTGCACCAAGGATGTGCCAGCCAGGCAGCAGAGACAAGACTCTGCCCTCGTGTCCCATCACGCACAGATGCTACGGCGCGGGCAGAGGGCATGGCCGCTATGGTGCTGTTAGGATGCCTGGGTGATCTGCTGTGGTGTGCCATGGAGGTGGGTGGTCCTGCAAGCAGGTGGGGTGGAGGTGGGGCGGAGTGGGAGACAGGGAGGGGCATGGCAATTTTTGGACAGTCTCTACTCGCGTAAGTGGTTGGCCAGAGCGTGCATATGTGCGCGTGCACTGACCCCCCTCTTGCGCTAGTGTTGCCGTGAGTGTCACATGGGCTCTAGCGTCGCCGTGCGCCTCGCACGGACACTAGCGTCACTGCGAGCACTGCCCGGGCGCTCGCACCGCAAGCATTGTGCAGACGCTAGCATTGCGGCGAATGTCGCTGCAAGCGTTGCGCAGACGCTAGCGTCGCCCCGAGCGTTGCACAGTTTGCTAGCATTGCCGCAAGCAGCACATGGGCTCTAGTGTTGCATGGATGTTCACGGCCCTTTTTCCGGCTCACGCACACTCGCGTCCCTGTTCGCATGTGCACATGCACGTGTAAAGGCGCCTGCCCCTCCCTCTCCCTCCTGGCCACCAACCCAGAAAGGTTGGGAACCTCTGCTCTAACTACAGCATACAACAATGACATTCCCAGCCCAACCCTCAACCCCAGATGGCCACCTAGATCAGTGGTTCTCAACCTTTTTAATGCCGCGACCCCCAACTGGTCGTAAGTCGAGGACTACCCAACCTGTCGTAAGTCGAGGACTACCCAATCAGTTGTAAGTCGAGGACTACACAACCAGTCGTAAGTTGAGGACTTTCCCTGCCTGGGAGCGCTGCGCATGTGTGGTGCCGCCTCCTGTGCCGGCCGAGGCGTAGCTTGCAAGCGGCAGAGACGGCGCAGGCCAACCACCGGCTAGGCCACCAGCTGGCCCAGCCCAAGGGAGGTAAGGCACCCGCCGGCCCCACGCGTGCCAGCAACCCTCCCTGCGCCCGCCGACCTCCCACCTCCCACCCCTGGCCCTCTTTTACTTACATGTTTAGTAGTTGCTCAGCAGGGAGGAGTGGAAATTTCCAGACAGCTCACCTTCGCTGTAGACAACTTGCAGCACCGTTTGCAGACTGGGACTTTTGGCGGGCTCAGCAGGGCAGAGACAGCCTGGACCATTCCTATTGGCTTTGGAAAGCCAATAGAACGAGACTCTATTCAAGAGAGTCTCTTCTATTGGCTTTCCAAAGCCAATAGAATAAAAGGGAGTAGCACAGCTAAGGACAAGGGGAAAAAAAATGGCGGACTGCATTGTTTGGCGACCCCCGTGAAATGGTCGTTTGATCCCAAATGGGGTCACGACCCACAGGTTGAGAACCGCTGACCTAGATCGTGTGAACACATTCACTTTGTTAGGAGAACTGCCGGTTATCTTCTTCACACCTGCTGGAATGTCCTTGAAAGGTTTCCAGACAGGCTTGTTTCAGCAAACGTCCAAAGAACTGTAACCCTGTCGAAAGCATCCTTTCTCTCACCCACCCTCGCTCTAATGGCAAGATGAAAACATAAAGGCATGTAGCTGCCAAATTTTCACTCTCGACACCCTTGTCATCTCTCATGCTGTGGACCTCGTTCAGGGCTGAGATCGGATAGTTCTTGAAAAAAACAAACAAACCCGAAGCCACTGTAAATTGTCTCAGAATCCTAAGCCCAGATCAGGATCCTAAAATGAAGCCAACTCCTCGCTGCTGGGCCTCAGCCCCTCATCCTGTCCCTGCCTCCTCAGGCACTCGGGTCTACATCAAGCTGGAGGCCAAATATCAAGGCCGAGTGGCAGGACTCTGCGGGAACTTTGACGGCGACGCGGAGAATGACTTCTCCAGCCAACAAGGCATCGTGGAGCCCACGGCGGACCTTTTCGGCAACTCCTGGCGCATCAGCCTCCTGTGTCCCGAAGTCAACGCGGAGGACTTTGAGCATCCCTGCACGGTACGACCTATGATTTGCACCAATGGGGGGGGAAGTCACTCCCTGGTAGGAGTGGATGGACGCGCGCATTCCAGGTATCTGGATGGTCCCTCGGTGGTTGCAAAATCGGGAAACAGGACACGGGCGCTCCCACAACTCATTATCCCTTGCCTCCCCCAGGTGAATTCTCACCGTGCGACGTGGGCTCGGAAGCGTTGCGGGATCCTCCTTCAGGATCTCTTCGCCCGCTGCCGTGAGGAACTGCCCTGCCAACAGTTCTATGAGTGGTGTGTTTTCGATGCTTGCGGGTGAGTGAGGGTCAGCTGGAGAGGGGGGGGCAGATAAGGACCCTGGGTAAAGCTCTCCTGCCAGAGAGAGCTGGTAGGAAGGAGAAAAAAGGTGTATCACCCAAATGGATGTTTCTACGTACCTGCCGAAGCTGCTGAGCCTGGTCCCTCACCTCAGCACGGATAAGAAGTGATGTGCCATCCTTGCCAGCTAATCCTGGATAGGAAGGAAATTGCTTTCCCATTTGTGCTCAGAGGCCGCCGTGTGAGGTTCTTCTCCCGTTGAGTGCCGTGCCACCGTTGAGTGGGATGGCACACATCCTTCAGTCTGATGAGACCGTCGGGCTTGGTGCGTGGGTAAAATTCGTGCGGTTGTGTCGGCCCAAAGGAACTTGGTTCTCGACGTCCCTAAGAAGAGTCAGCCGTGGATAATTGATGTGCAGAAAACAAAGGCCCAGATTCTTAGCCGAAGCTTTAGAGGTCATGACGATTCGACATTTCTCAACTTCAAAGAGACGTTCGGAGGTGTCCTATCTCTGATATGCACCCAGAAATAATTGGGCTGCGTTCATCCCTCACCCGAACCTCTTTTATTTGAGTTTGCAAAAGGGTTTACACCATAACCTGACCAATTGAACTTGGTTGATGTAATGGCTACGGTTCCCCCTCCCCAAAAAAACCCCCAACAGATTTAACCACATTTGGAGTGTTGCAGAAACTCCCCAAGGGGGTGCTGAAAAGAGCTGTTGTTTTTAATTTTCAGCATTCACGCTGGGCGATCCTTGTGAGATACAAAAGACAGAGTTTGTAGACTATTTAGCTCAGGGGGTCCCCAATCTCTGGGCCACAGCCCACTACCGGGCGGCAGCCTATTGAGCTGAGTGGGTGGCTGGCTGATGCATGCATGCTTGCGTGCACGTACACCTCCCCTTGTGCAAGTGGCGCCACGAGCATTGTGGGCCTTCACGGCGCCCCACGCGAGCATCATCATGGGCACTTGTGGCGCCATTCACACAAGCATTGTGGTGGGTGGTTCAAGGCCCCTTGAGTGTGCGTCGCCGTGAGCATTCACGGCCCCACACTCACGCGAGGATTGTTGACGTTCGCGGCCATACTCACGGGAGAGTCCCCAGCGGTGTTTGCAGCCCCGGTCGCGTGAGCATCGTCGCAGGCGTTTGCAGCCTCATTCGTGCGAGTGACAGGTGCTTGTGAGCACGCACGGGCACGCACATATTTACCCCTCCCACAAAGCCATTCATTCTTTCCCCCCCCTCCCCTCGCTCCGAGCCACCAACTCTGAAAGGTTGGAGAACTCTGAATTAGCTGTGACAAAGTCAGGTTGCCCGGTGTGCACCACAAGGAGGCTAAGATCTACGTTGCCCGTGTTTAATTGTATTCATCACTCGAATGGCGGCGTTTTTAAAATAATTCACTGCTCCGGTGTTTTATCCTTTGGTGCCCGTTTTATAGGTTGTTTCTGGCGGATTTTACGCGCCGAGCTGCATTTCGCTCTGCCATATAAAATAAACCAGTGGGTCCTTGGTGACAGTGCAGGGTGCCTGGGGACTTGCTGCCCCCCCCCCCGCTGATCTCCTCTCTGCCTCCTCTCCACTCAGGTGTGACTCTGGCGGGGACTGTGAGTGCCTCTGCACAGCCATTGCGACGTACGCCGAGGAGTGCATTCAGCGAGGAGTCCCCGTACGCTGGAGAAGCCAGGATCTCTGCCGTAAGTTTTGGAGGAGGCTGGGAAGAAAAGACCCTCTCTGGGATGGGGGTCTAGGGAGGGGCTGGCCTTTCCCAGAAGCCCCTCAGAGACCACCCTGACTAAGCAATAGAGCCTAGCAAGCAAAGTATATTTAAGCACTGACCCTTGGTCGCACATCCTTCACATCCAGCCACCCACCTCAACTGATTTACAGCCAGCTTTTCTTCTCTGCTGGCCCTCCCCCCCGGCCATTATCCATGGTCAATGGGCCCTTGGCCTCCCCCCCAGTATTTTCATCCCTTTACTCTTTCTAGTGTTTCGATATCTTTTTTACATCGTGGTGACCAAAACTGGATGCCGTATTCGAAGTGTGGCCTTACCAAGGCGTCATAAAGTGGTATTAACACTTCACGTGATCTTGATTCTATCCCTCTGTTAAGGCAGCCCAGCACTGTGTTGGCCTTTTTTGGCAGCGGCAGCACACGGCTGGCTCATATCTAAGTGATCGTCCACTAGGACTCCGAGATCCCTCTCACAGTTGCTACTATTGTGCAGACACTATTTGACCCGGATCTTTGGCTGCATGGGACCAATTACCACCAGCCAATCAGGTGGAGGGTGGCAGCGATGGTGCTGTGTGGGGGTGGTGGGGGTGATGACCGCATGCCATCCCCTTTCCTCCCCTGCCAATGACAGCAGCCTCGCACCGTCCCCCTTCCCCCGTCCGCGGCATCGCCACCCTCTCTCTGTTGCCGTTCACCATGCCAACGCCAGCGGTCGTGCACCGCTGCACCTCTCGCCCTCTTCCCCCAGCCTGCCACTGATCGCATGGCACGCTGTCCCCCCCACACACAGCTCCCTCGGTCACCCTCCCCAGTGCCATCGCTGCTGCCCACCCTCCAATTGGCTGGGGCTGTTTTCTGTCCCAGCCTACGTGAGTCCTTGTTATGCTCACAAGGAGAGACCCCTCTTTCAACAAGCAGTCAGGAACCGCAAGAAAAACCAACCCCTTTTATTAGTCACAGACCTGAGTCAATGTCCAAGGCAAACAAAACACAGTTCACAGAAACTCGATCCTCAACACCTCCCACATCTTCCCTTTTATTATGCAGCCAAGACGCGGCTTCCTAATGCCTTCTCCTTTACCTTTGGAGCCACCCCATTGCATTTCCTCTGTCCTACTCGCTTTTCTTGCCTGCACATTCATGCATCCGTGATTTGTCCCAGCTGTTCTTCATCACCGTCCAACTCAGATTCCCAGCACAGCTGTGTCTCAGCTTGAGTGCGAGTAGAGGGGCCGGGCTCCTCGTCCGACTGTAAGTCTTAGAGCTCCTGAGAGCCTTCCCCTGACTCTGATGTCACTCCAGGCTCCTCCTCCTCCTCCTCCTCTGATTCCTCAGACTCAGCTGCCGGATCCACTGGCTGTCGAGGAATCACGACAGGGGACTATTTGTTCTGTGCAGCCAAAGGCCCGGGTCAAATGGCGTCTTGGCCAATGGGCAGAGATGAAGGGCCGGGGACCTATTGGCCATTGTGAATGGTCAGGGGTGGGCCAGAGGATGAGTCAGGTACGAGTCATCAATGAGAGGCTTGTGATGGGTACCTAGCCTGGTAACGAAACATTTGGGAACCAACCCTCCAGCTCGGAGAACAAACATTCACCCTCAACTCAATGATTGTAATTCTGGGTTAAATTGTGATTGTGTGTCCAAGGATTACCTGTACTCTGGGAATCGCTAGGGAGGAACCGTCTTAAAACTCTCTTCCTCCTAACCAAGCTATCTAAGCTTTGCTGTCTCACGTTCCTTTGGAATGCGGCTCTCCCCTCCCTCCTGGGAATCCAGGCTACATTCCACCGCATCTGGTACTTTCCTGGGTTTGAGGATGAAAACAGTCCAGGGAACGATCTGCCAAGTTGAGGGGGAGCCTTCTCCCAGACCTGGCCCGGGCTTTGTCCACCTCCCCACCCGCTCCTCCATTTGCTAACAGCCCTACAGTGTGATCATGGGATGGAGTATGACCCCTGCGGCCCGGCCTGCCCGCCCACCTGCCAGAACTTCGGCCTGGAGCCCGCCGAACACTGCCCCATGGAGACAGCTTCCTGCATGGAGGGGTGCTTCTGCCCGGAAGGCAAAGTCCTGCATGGTGAGATCGGAGAGGGGCAGCAGCCTTGGGGTAAAGGGGAGGGCAGAGCTGCCAGGTACCATGGGCAGAGCCAGGGGAAGAGGTGGAAGCGGGGTGTGTGGAAGGCCTTCCTTGGGATTGTGGCAGGGAAAATGGAGAAGATCAGCGTAGGCTGAGGGGGTTAGGGTTAGGGGTTAGGGTTGGGGTTAAAGGTTAGGGGGTTACGGTTAGGGGTTAGGGGTAAGGGCTAGGGTTAAGGTCAAAGTTTAGGGGGTTATGGATTAGAGTTAGGGTTAGAGTTAGGGGGTTAGGATTAGGGGGTTAGGGTTAGGGTTAGGGTTAAAAGTTAGGGGGTTAGGGATTAGGTGTAGGGGTAGGGGTATGGGTAAGGGCTAGGATTAGGGTTAAAGGTTAGGGGGTTATGGTTTAGGGTTAGGGTTAGAGGGTTAGGATTAGGGGGTTAGGGTTAGGGGGTTAGGGGTTAGGGGGTTAGGGGGTTAGGGGGTTAGGGATTAGGGGGTTAGGGGGTTAGGGGGTTAGGGGGTTAGGGGGTTAGGGGGTTAGGGTTAGGGTTAAGGTTAAAGGTTAGGGGGTTATGGATTATGGTTAGGGTTAAGGTTAAAGGTTAGGGGGTTATAGATTAGGGTTAGGGTTAGGGTTAAGGTTAAAGGTTAGGGGGTTATGGATTAGGGTTAGGGTTAGAGGGTTAGGATTAGAGGGTTAGGGTTAGGTGGTTAGGGTTAGGGGTTAGGGGGTTAGGGATTAGGGGGTTAGGGGGTTAAGTTTAGGGTTAAGGTTAAAGGTTAGGGGGTTATGGATTAGGGTTAGGTTTAGGGTTAGGGTTAGGCTTAGGGAGTTAGGGTTAGGGGGTTAGGGTTAGGGTTAGGGTCAGGGGTTAGGGGGTTAGGCTTAGGGGTTAGGGGGTTAGGGTTAGATGTTAGGGTTAGTGGGTTAGGGTTAGGGGTTAGTGGGTTAGGGTTAGGGGTTAGGGGGTTAGGGTTAGCGTTGAGGGTTAGGGTTAAGGTTAAAGGTTAGGGGGTTATGGATTAGGGTTAGGGTTAGGTTTAGGGGGTTAGGATTAGGGGTTAGGGTTAGCGGTTAGGGGGTTAGAGTTAGGGGTTAGGGTTAGAGTTAGAGGGTTAGTTTAGGGGGTTAGGCTTAGGGGAAACCACACTGTACACTGTACACTGTACACTGTGACATCTGTACACTGTCCACTGTACACTGTGACATCTTGAGACACGGCTTCAGGCTGAGACATCTGGGAATGGACTGTAACTTCCTATCATCCCACACTTCAAGTAAGCGTTCCCAAAAACACCTTCTTTGAATGTGATTGGATGATAGGATGGGGGGAATGGGGGAGGACGGGAGGAGGATGGGAAGTGACTTAGAAGGGCGAAAGTTACATTTGGGGAATTGGGCGTGCGAATTTCAGCTCTGGCGTGGCGCTACTGCAATCCCCTTAACTTCTAGTAAACTATACCTTTCTCGATCAAATGGCGATAAGGATCGTTCGTGCTTAGAGATTCAAGCTGGGACAGGACTCAGAGAGAGAGAGGGAGGGAGGGAGGGAGATTGAGAGGGAGAGAGAGAGAGAGAGAGAGGGAGAGGGAGGGAGAGACAGAGAAGTGAGAAAGAGAAGGAGCGAGAGAGAGGGAGATTGAGAAAGAGGGAGAGAAAGGGAGAGAGAGATTGAGAGAGAGAAGGAGAGAGAGAGGGAGGGAGAGAGAAATTGAGAGAGAGAAAGGGAGAGAGACAGAAGAGAGGGAGAGAGAGATTGGAAGAGAGAGATTGAGAAAGAGAGGAAGAGAAAGAGTGTGAGAGGGACAGAGAAAAGGGAGGGAGATTGAGAGAGAAAGAGAGAGATTGAGAGAGAGAAGGAGGGAGAGAGAAATGGAGAGAGACAAAAGAGAGGGAAAGAAAGATTGGAAGAGAGATTGAGAAAGAGGGAGAGAAAGAGTGAGAGGGAGAAGGGAGGGAGATTGAGAGAGAAAGGGAGAGAGATTGAGAGAGAAGGAAGGAGAGAGAAGGAGGGGAAAGAAATTGAGAGAGAGGAGAGACAGAGAAGGGAGGGAGAGGGAGAGGGAGATTTAAAGAGAGGGCAAGAGAGAGAGGGATAGAGAGAGATGGAGAGAGATTGACAGAGAAAGAGATTGAGAGAGAAGTGAAAGGAGAGAGAGATTGAGAGAGAAAAAGGGAGAGAGAGATTGAGGAACGGAGAGAGAGGGAGAGAGAAGGAGAGAGGGAGAAAGATTGAGAGGGGGAGAGTGGGAGAGGAAGAAAGGGAAAGAGATTGAGAGAGAGTTTGAGGAAGAGAGAGTGAAAGAGTGAGAGGGACAGGGTGGGAGAGAGTGAGAGAGAGAGAGAAAGAATGAGAGAGAGGGAGAGAGAGATTGAGAGAGAGAAGGAGTGAGAGAGGGGGACAGAGAGAGATTGAGAGAGAGATTGAGAAAGAGAGTGAGAGTGACAGAGAGAGGGGGAGAGAGAGAGGGAGAGAGAGATTGAGAAAGAGACAGAGGGAGAGGAGTGGGCAGGGGCAGTTGTGGGACGCTTAGCCTGCAGCCCAAGACCTCCACCCTTACTTAGGGCAGCGGGTCTTGAAAACCTTGTGGCCAGATCCACAGGAGGCGAGCGAGACAGTCCCTGACCGAGGAGTCCTCTTCAGGAGGGTCAGTCCCCTCCCCTCCCCACAGATAGGCATGATGCCCCTCTGGCGCTGGCGGAGGTCTCCTGCTGTCCTCACCACTCCGCCCTCGCGCTCCCTCCTTGCTCTCCCCTGCCAGGTGGACGTTGCATCGATCCGTCGGAATGCCCTTGCTTCTGGGAGGGTGTCTTGTTCCCGCTGGGGGCACTGGTGACGCAGGCGTGCAGGAACTGGTAAGGCAGCAGGGTTCTTGGGGGAGGGCCCCTCAACGCAGGGGAGGGGGCAGCCCCGTTTGCGTTCCATCCAGATTTGTGCCCTCCGTCTCCTGCCTCCGGAGACAGCCACAGGGGGAGTCCAAGGAGGCCGTCGCAACTGACGCACCAACGGGACTCTTTTTCGTTAGCCCCCTTCCCGGAGAAAGCCGTTGTGGGTAAGGGGTTTTCTGTCAATGGGGGCTTAGGACAGTTCGCTGCAGCCCACTTGCCAGGGCCAGCTCAGCACGGTCAACTCACCGTGCGGCAAGGCACCGGGGGGGGGGGGGAACAATTCAATGCGGTGTTCATCGTTTCACGCAGTTGCTTTTAACGTTGATGACCATGTTTTGGTTGAAATTCTTGGAACACCTCTCTTTCGTTCCATCCATCCATCCATCCTTCTCCAATACTTCCTTCCTTCTTCCCTCCCTCCCTCCCTTCTTTTCTTCCTATCTCCTTCTTTCTTCCTCCCTTCTTTCGTCTGTTCCTTTTCTTTCCTTTTTCCTTCCTTCCTTCCTTCCTCTCTCCTTCATTTCCTCCTCCCCATGCTTCCTTTTTTTCCTTTTCTTTCCTTCCTTCTTCCCTCCTTTTCTCCCTATCACCTTCTTTAATTTCTTCCTCCCCATCTCCTTCCTCCTTTTCTTCCCTTCCTCCTTCCCTTCCTTCCTTCCTTCCTTCCTCCCTCCCTCCCTTCCTTTCTTCCTCTCCTTCTTTCTTCCTCCCTTCTTTCATCTGTTTCTTTCCTTTCCTTTTTCCTTTCTTCCTTCCTTCCTTCCTCTCTCCGTCATTTCCTCCTCCCCATGCTTCCTTTTTTCCTTTTCTTTCCTTCCTTCTTCCCTCCTTTTCTCCCTATCTCCTTCTTTTATTTCTTCCTCCCCATCTCCTTCCTCCTTTTCTTTGCTTCCTCCTTTTCCTTCCTTCCTTCTTTCCTTCCTTCTTTCCTCCCTCCCTCCCGCCTTTCCTTCCTATCTCCTTGTTTTGTTTCTTTCTCCCCATCTTCTTCCTTCCCCTTCCTTTTCCTTCCTCTCTCCCTCCTTTCCTTCCTCTCTCCTTCATTTCTTCCTCCCCATCTCCTTCCTTTTCTTTTCTTCCTTCCTTCTTCCCTCCTTTCCTTCCTATCTCCTTCTTTTATTTCTTCTTCCCCATCTCCTTCCTTCCTTCCTCCTTTTCTTTTCTTCCTTCCTTCCTTCTTTCTTTCTTTCTTCCCTCCCTCCCTCCCTCCCTCCCTTTCTATCTCCTTCTTTCCTTTCTTCCTCCCCATCTCCTTCCTTCCTTCTTTCCATCCCTTTTCTGCCTTCCTTCTTCCGTTCACCCATCCTGCAAAGTGAGCCAGGGTGATGCAGTGGTTAGAATCCAGGATTTGCAGGCTACCTCTGCCCACTGCCAGTAGCTCGATCCTGCTCCAGCCTGACTCGGCCTTCTGTCCTTTCAAGATCGGTGAAGTGAGGACCCAGATGGTTGGGGGCAAGAGGCTGACTCTGTAAATCGCTCAGAGAGGGCGGGAAAAGCACTCTGAAGCGGGATATGTCTAAGCGCTGTTGCTAGTGCTATATTTCGGACCCTCAAGGTCTTGATAATCCCAGTTCCTGGGCTATTTGTCCCTCGTCCTTGATACAACGATGCTCTGTCCCCTCCCTCCAGCTCATGTGAGGCGGGCCTGTGGCAGTGTACTGCCCCTCTGGAGACTTGCGGTGCCCCCTCCCACTGCCCCGAGACGGAGTTTGCTTGCCACGCCGGCGGGCGCTGCATCCCGAAGGCCTGGCTTTGTGACAACGAAGACGATTGTCGGGACGGTTCGGACGAGCTCTGCCCCCTGAGCTGCGGGCCGGACCAGTACCGGTGTGCCAGCGGGCAGTGCATCCCCTGGGGTTACCGCTGTGATGGCACCACAGACTGCGCCGACCGCTCGGACGAAAAGGACTGCCTCTTGCCCGGCTGCTCGCCGCAGGAGTTCCGGTGTGGCAACGGCCGCTGCATCCCACGCCGGGACCGCTGTGATGGAGAGCTGGATTGTGGCTTTGCTGACTCCTCGGACGAGGCAGGTGAGGCTATGCTGGGAGTCCGGAGGGGTGGCCAAGAGGAAGAGGGTCGAAGCAGGTAGGGAAAGAGGATGTCAGTTGGTGTCTCCTGTCTACACAAAGTATCCCTGGGCCCGTGAGGAAAGGCTCCAGAGCAGTGGTTCTCAACCTTTCTAATGCCGCGACCCCATAATATAGTTCCCTATGTTGTGGTGACCCCCAACCACCTATACATCACCAGGTGCCAGGGGCATGGCCAAGAAAAGGGGAGAAAAAATGGCGGACAGCTTTGTTTGGTGACCCCCGTGAAATGGTCGTTCGACCCCAAATGGGGTCCCGACCCACAGGTTGAGAACCACTGCTCCAGAGCGTTCAGGTCCGTATTGTTGGTGTTCCTGGATTCTGAGGTAATACAGCTCACCCTCGACTTACAACAGTTTGGTTTAGTGGCCGTTCAAAGTTACAACGGCACCGACCAAAGTGACCGAGGGCCCTTTTGCGCACTTACGACCTTTGCGGCATATCCCGTGGTCACGAGATCAAAATCTGAATGCTCGGCAGCTGGCTTGTATTTATGACGGTTCAAGGGTCATAGGTGACTTTCTGACAAGCAAAGTCAACGGGGAAGCCAGATTCGTTTAACGACGGGGCGACTCTCCCAAAGGTGCTTTTTGCACGAGGCAACTCGACTTCCTTGTTTTTCCTTTGAAGGCGTTTCACTTCTCATCCCAGAAGCTTCTTCAGCTCTTACTGGAGTGTGGGGAATGGAAGGATTTATACTCCTTGCAGTCCACTGGTCATCTGCCTTCTTTTAGAGAGTCGTTGAGACCACTTGGAGGTTTTACCTGTGTCCTCAGAGTCACCTGAGGGGTGCAAATGGGTGTGGAGCTTCATCTCAGTAGTGAAAATGGGTGTGGAGTGCAACCCATTTGCACTACTCAGGTGACCCAGAGGACACAGGTAAAACCTCCAAGTGGTCTCAATGACTCTCTAAAAGAAGGCAGATGACCAGTGGACTGCAAGGAGTATAAATCCTTCCATTCCCCACCATCCAGTCGGAGCTGAAGAAGCTTCTTGGATGGGAAGGGAAAGGTCTTCAAAGGAAGAACAAAAAAGTCCAGCGGCTTCTTGAAAAGGTACCTTGGGAGAACCATGACCCGGACGACGGAGAACTTCTATGGACAGCTGGGTGACTAACGTAACAGATGCAGTGGTTGGCTTAATAGCCGTGAAAAGAAAGATCACGAAATGGGGGTAAAACTCCTTGAACCGCTGTCTCACTTAGCAAGGGAAATGGGCTCAATAGCGGTCGTACATCGAGGACTTCCGGTATCTCCTTGTCTCTCTGGATCGAACTGGAGACGGTGGAGACACGGCAACTAACAGGGCCGATGCAGTCCCGAGGGAGGACTCCGGCTGGCCCTTGTGGGAAAAGGGGGAGGATGGAGGAGAGACTACCCCTCCCGCCGAAAACTAACATGCCTGTCAGGCGTTCATTGATTTTTGCAGCTTGGTGGCCCGGCTGGAGGCAGGAGAAGGGAAACTGGGCTAGACGAGCGACAGATTAGCGTGCAGGCACTCACCCAAATTGAGCAGCACCCACACATACGCGCACGCGTACACCAGCCTGCCGTGCATGCGAGTGAAGCTTGTGCAGCCCTGTTGGGGACCCCTGTTCTATGTAATCCAAATGAATTTTAAAAAATGCTACCCCTCCCCTCCTCAAAAAAACCAACTCCTCTCCCTTGCCCCTGTTCCAGATTGTGGACCAGCCTGCGGGTTGACCGAGTTCCGTTGTGCGGCCGGGCACTGCTTGTCGTACCCGCACCGCTGTGATGGGCACGACGACTGCGGCGATTTCAGTGACGAACGCGGCTGCGTCTGCCATCCTGGGGAGTTTCAGTGCCCGAGTGGTCAGTGCCTTCCCAAAGTTCTGATTTGTGACGGCCGGCAGGACTGTCCCTCGGGCCTGGACGAGGCTTTCTGCCCAGGTGGGTAAATGCTTGCGTTAATATGTGTGTGATTAATGTATTCATTCAGGAGCCAGCTTGGTGTAGTGGTTAAGGTTGCTGCCTAGAAACTAAAAGGCTGTGAGTTCCAGTCCTGCCTTAAGCGCAAAAACTGGTTAGGTGACTTTGAGCCAATCCTAGGAGACGGCGAATTGTACTCCCAGCTTAGGCGTGAAAGCTGGGTGGGCGACTTTGGGCCAATCATCAGAAGACGGTGAGTTCTAGTCCCACCCTAGCATGAAAGCCCATTAGGTGACTTTGTGGCAATCCCCAGGAGATGACGAGTTCTAGTCCCGCTTTAGGCATGAAAGCCAGCTGGGTGCCTTTGGCCCAATCACCAGGAGATGGGGAATTGTAGTCCCGCTTTAGGCATGAAAGCCAGCTGGCTGACTTTGGGCCAATCCCCAAGAGGCGGAGTAGACTTGGAAGGGACCTTGGAAGTCTTCTAGTCCATCCCTCTGCTCAAGCAGGAGAACCTATACCAGTGGTTCTCAACCTTTTTAATGTCGTGACCCCCAACCAGTCGTAAGTCGAGGACTACCCAACTGGCCGTAAGTCGAGGACTACCCAACCAGTCATAAGTCGAGGACTTTCCCTGCCCGGGAGCGCTGCGCATGCGTGGTGCTGCCCCCTGCGCCGGCCGAGACATAGCTGGCAAGGGGCAGCGACGGCGCAGGGCGACCACCGGCTGGGCCACCAGCTGGCCCAGCCCAAGGGAGGTAAGGCACCCGCCGGGCCCCGTGCATGCCAGCAACCCTCCCTGTGCCTGCCGGCCTCCCACCTCCCACCCCTGGCCCTCTTTTGCTTACATGTTTAGTAGTTGCTCAGCGGGGAGGGGTGGAAGCTTCCAGACAGCTCGCCTTCGCTGCAGACAACTTGCAGCACCGTTTGCAGACTGGGACTTTTGGTGGGCTCAGCAGGGCAGAGACAATGCCGAGACAATTCTATTGGCTTTCAAAAGCCAATAGAATAAAAGGGAATAGCACAGCTAAGGAAAAGGGGGGGAAAAATGGCGGACTGCGTTGTTTGGCGACCCCCGTGAAATGGTCATTCGACCCGAAATGGGGTCGCGACACACAGGTGGAGAACCGCTGTCCTAAATGATAGTCCAGTTTTTAGCTCTCTCGCCCTGGTTGTGTTTCCCATCTTGATACAGGTCCAGTGATGTGCGCTCCGGGCCAGCTGCCTTGTCCAAACGCCACTTGTGTGAGCCGTACGCAGGTGTGTGATGGTGTGCAGGACTGTGAAGATGGCGCCGATGAGGACCCTGCTCGGTGTCCAGGGATACAGACCACACCTCTTGTGCCCACCACTACACCAGCTTTCCCTGGAACCCATCCTCCTGCCATCAACAGGACTCTGGGTAAGCAGCCTCAAGAGATCTGAAGATCCTCTATCTAGTCTTCGGAACGAGGAGCTGTCAGCCTTTAAGCCGTCAATCAATTTACCCGATACAGGTAGTCCTAATCGTACGACCACAGTTGAGCCAAAAACGTCCGTCGCTAAGACGGAGAGTTTTTTAAAGTGAGTTTTGCCCCATTTTACGACCTTTCTTGCCCCCGTGGTTAAGTCAATCACAGCATGTCACAAGTCCCGACTGGCGAAGCCAACAAAAGGATTCCTCAACGGCGGTCGTTAAGTCAGTTACACGGCTAGTCAAGTGAATCTGGGATTCCGCTCTTCCCTTCTCCGCAGGACCACCCTGCGGGCGATACGAGTTCCACTGCTCTAGCGGGGAGTGCCAGCCGCGGGGCTGGGTGTGCGACAACGAAGCGGATTGCCTGGACGGCAGTGACGAGTTACACTGCAACCGCACGTGCGAACTAGACCAGTTCCCCTGTGCCCGTGGGGCCGAGTGCATCCACTACCAGCAGCTCTGCGACGGCATCCCACACTGCCAGGACCAGTCCGACGAGAGCATTGACACCTGCGGTGAGTGGGTGCTACTCCTAGTTGGGAGTGGGTGCTACTCCTAGTTGCACCCGGATCGGCGTTTCTCCATTTCTCTAGAGCAGGGGTGTCAAACCGACGGCCCGTGGGCTGGACGTGTAACCAGGAAACTTGCATCCACCCATGGCTGGCAATGGGCGGAAAGTTCCGATACGTCACGCGACGTCACGTGACGTTGCGAGTGTGACCTGTCTGTTCTAGAGTCATTTTCTCGGTCTCGTACCCAAGCAAAAATGTCACGACACAATAAATGTGGATGTGAAAAATGCCCAGTTATACCCAGATGCTGCATTTGCAGAAGGGGACAACTCACCCTGGCTGAGTCTCCTCAGCTGACTTGCGCCGGCTGATTGTCTGCAGACAATCCGCCGCGGGGACAATTCAATGCGGCCTAACTCAAAAGAGGGACAAGTGAATTGCAGCTCACCCCGGGCCTTGAGGAGACTGCTAACTTGAGAAGGTTCAAGCCTAAAGCAAGACAAGGCCCGCCGCAATTTGCTCGTCCCTCTCTCGAATTGTCCCGCAATGAGTTGTCCCCATGGCAAGTTGGCCGCGGCAACTTATCCTGCGGCGAGGTGGCTGGGACGACTTGTCCTAGACCCGCTGCGTTTGTGCAAGATGGCGTTTGTCGATCCGATAAGCGACCCCTGCACCTGCGGGAAAAAACACTACAATGATGTTGATGATGGTGGTGGTGCTGGTGGCGATGGCGAACAACTCTTATTTCTCTCGGAGGCAGGCTCCACGCAGATCCCCCCTTGCCCCGGGTTCTTCATCTGCAACGACCGGATGTGCATCAACGTATCCCGTGTGTGCGACGGCTCGCCCGACTGCTCCCAAGGAGAAGACGAGCTCGCCTGCGGTAAGGAAGGGAACGATGGGCAGCAGTGGATTTTTGGAAAAGGGTGCAAAAGCTGCAAAGGAACCAGGAAGGAATCAAGTCTACCTGGGGGGGGGCACTTTAAATTTCCAATCATTTCCTCCCCCCCTCCCATTTGCCCTTCCTACAGATTTAACTCAAAATAGGTTCCGCCTGTATAGGTAGTCCTCAACGTATGGCTGGTTGCTACCTGGGGGCGGTACTTACAACCTGGATTTGACGTTTTGACAGTCGGGACACACACACAGACACACACACACAGACACACACACACCCCGCAATCACATGATTGCATGCCAAGCATTGGCAACTGGTCTGCATTTGGGCCCGTTTGCGGCATCCCGCCATCGCCCGATATTGGGCACAATCGTAGCGTACCGTTACACGGCCGTATGCAATCGCACCACACGAAAACACATCACAAATACCTGAGGCATTCTCCTCTCCTCGTGCAACAGGCCTATCAGTAATTATAAACTTTCCCGTCGACATGCGCTAAAAATGCGGTGTTGCATAAAAAGATGCTCCCGATGTGGAAATGTATTTATCTGTCAATCCAATCGACGCGGCATCGGTTCGCTATATTAAAAAAAAAAAAGCAGTCAACAGGTAAGCCCAAAGATACAATAATCTTCCAAGCCCTCTGTTAAATGTCTTTTATTGCATTTAACCTGCAAAAGCAAATAGATGCCTTTTGTGCTGGCCCATTCTCTCTCTCTCTCTCACACACACACAACTGGTTTCCCTTCACCAAAAATTCAGAACTGTCCCAATTAAATCCAGCCACAAATAGGCCAAGGTTAGTCCACAGAGCAATGGCCTGGTCCACAGGTCTCCAACCTGTGGGCCACAGCCCACTACTGGGCCACAGCCTATGGGCCACTGGGCCACGTGACTGGCTGGCTGGTTCACAAGGCCTGGCGCGTACGAGCGCTCGCAACCCCACTAGCGTGAGGGCTTGTGGTCCCACTTATGCAAGCAATGGGTGTGTGTCATGGTTCCGACAGATGAAACTCTTCAAAAGAACTTTGAGGCATTGTTTAACCTTAAAGAATCTTTATTTTGAGTAGCATAATATCGGCATGGCATAATCGAAGCCAAAAACTGAATTCCCCTCCCTGGGCGCATAGTACATCAAAGCTCAATTCCCTCCTCCAATTAACAGTCATAAATCACATTCCCCAATTAGCTCGAAGCGCGGACTTCTTCTCCAGTTCTCCAGCCTGCCAAGTCTTTACCAGCTCTGGTTTCAATAACCTTGATTCTCACGCTAGGTTTTGTGTTGTTACGTCTAGCTGGACTCTCGTTCCCATCTTCCCCCTCCCAGCCTCATCTAACTCTAAAAGCAACGGGTAAAAGATGGCTACATTTCCATCTGTTGTCAATGCAAAAACATTGAACAGACAACACAGCGAAGAGGAGGAGTGCTTGTGCGCGTGTACGCACGTGCATCTACCCTTCTCACAAAACCATCCCTTCTTTCCTCCCTCCCCTTGCTTCCGGGCTGCCAATCCTGAAAGATGGGGGCAACTCTGGACTAGTCCACAAAGCGCTTGACATTTGCTCGAACCAAATCACTCCGCCGGGCAAAACTAAAATCCGCCCGCAAGAAAAGCTCAGAGCCTTCGAGGCACAGTTCCAGACACGGCGTCAAACCAGAGTGAAGCAGGAATCACGACGATCAAACACCCGGCTAGAAAGCCAATGCGTTGTTCCCAGCCATGCCTCGGCTGGGATAATTAGCTAGCTTTCCCGTGCAGCCCATCAAGAAGGGCGAGGCTTTCTCCTCTGGAGTAGTCTGGCTGGCCTCTGCTGCTCCTGCCCTTTCTCTGCCCTGCGTGTTCTCGGATCAGGTGCAGAAGGCAGTTCTTCCTCCTCTTCGCTGGGTTGTCTGTTCCCGAAAGCTTCCCGACGTGCCGGGAATGGGAGGAATCTGTGCAGTCCCCCAAGGGAGACATCACACCTCTTGTGTGATGGGGGGGAGTGGATAATGGGTGAGTTGGTACTGCTGGTTCTGATGGCTGCTGATTCTCACCCCCACAGAAATCCCGGCGGCTCCACCAGGCGGAAGGAATCAGACGGTTGGACCGTGTCCGGAATATTCCTGCGGCGACGGCGCCTGTATCGCCTTTAAACAGGTGCGATGAGGAATCGGGATACTCGTTCCTTCTCGCCTTCTCTGTCGCCGCCCTTATCCTTTCATTGTTCTTTCATTCCTTTATTTCACTGATTCTGACTGCATAGCCCTGGAGGGATGACAGGAATCTATAATAATAATAACGCAACGATGAGAACACGGGTAGTCCTCCATTTACAATCATTCGTTTAGCGACCGTTCAAAGCTACAACGGCGCACACAAAAGTGACTTAGGACCAGTTTCCACCCCCGTGGTCACACGATCCAAATTCGGACTGCTTGGTGACCGACTCACATTTATGACGGTCGCAGTGTCCCTGGGGTGACCTGATCCTCTTTTTGCGACCTTTTAACAAGCCAAGTCAACGGAGAAGTCAGATTCGCCGAAGAACCGTGTGACTCGCTTAACGACTGTGATGATTCGTTTAACAACAGCAGCGAGCAAGGTTGTAAAATAGGGCAAAACTCACTTAACAAGGTCCCGCTTAGCGACGGACATTTGAGGCTCTATCGTGGCCGTACGCCGAGGATTATCCGCACGAGAATATTACGGTAGAAAAATTGTAATGTACAAGTAGTCCTTGATTTACAACTATAAATGGAGCCTGCCCATTATGGTCACAAGTTGCAACATCACAAAGCAGGGCACCCACATGAGCAACTTGATTTCCCGACCTATTTTGTGGCAGTTGTTAAGTCAACATCATGTTGGCTATAGAGCATCCTGGCTAAAATCGGAAGTAAACGTCATTTTTGGGGGGCAAAAGACATCGTAAGGTGTGTAAAATGTGACTGCAGGATGACACCAGTGGCCTTAATGTGAGTCGGCTGCTTAGCACCCAACGTACAGTCATGTGGCTACAAGGGAGGCAGCCGTCAGAACATTGGAGCAAAGTATCTTTGGGCGAATTGCTCGTAATGTCGAACTGTCGCTAAACAACCGATGGTAAATCAAGGACTAATTGTAATGGGCTCTCAGTCTGCCCTGCCGTCTTGTTCTGCCTCTGTTCCTCTGTGTTTCCATCCGCTCTCTGGCGAGTAACGTAGCAAAATAAATAAAAAAATAAATGAAAGAGTGTCCAACTTCACGGGAATGCACCCATGCAACGTACGGGAATGCACCCGTGCAAAGTGCGGGAATGCACCCGTGCAACGACTCGGCCCACCGTGCTGGGGTGGGAGACTTCATCTGCCGATCGTCTTGAGCAGGAGAACGCGCAAAAAACACCCCTTGTGGGTGCTCCCTCCCAGTCTGAAGAGACTGGACAGCCATTGGTCAGAAATGGTATAGGGCTTCCTGCTTGAGTAGAGGGAGTGGACTAGATCAGGGCCGTGTGTCAAGAATGGAACATTGGCAGCTACGTGCCTCTTCGTTTTGACTTGCCATTAGAATTTGGGTGGGTGTGTGCGTGTTGCTTTAGAAGTGTTTAGATCAGTGTTTCTCAACCTTGACAATTTTAAGGCATGTGGACTTCAACTCCCAGAATTCCACAGCCAGCATTGCTGGCTGTGGAATTCTGGGAGTTGAAGTCCACATGCCTTAAAATTGTCAAGGTTGAGAAACACTGATTTAGATGGAGAAATGAAACCTTTATGATTCTGCTGAAAGCCGTTGAGAGCCTGAGCCGTTTCCAAGGACACTGCAGCAGGCGTGGAGGAGAAGCGGATGGTTCCCAGAACAAAGTAAAATGGTTTACAGGGACTACACGAGAGGACGGGGCTTTGACTGAAGAGAATGTTGTTTAATTCTATGAACTGGAGTCTTGGAACCCCGGAATTAATTTTGCTTCGACAGTATTGTGCTGTGTATTCAATAAACAAGATTTTTGGAGAAGGAATGAGCCTGGTGATTTGTTTGGATCCAGACCGCAACGTGCTCAGCACCTGGTTATGGAAGTACCAGGCGAGCGCGCCAATGTAGCTCCACTTGTGTATGTGACAGGCGGGCGAAGGCATGCATACAACTCCATTTGTATCAGCGGTGGACGTGCTTGCACAAATGAAGCTGTGCGTGTGCGCTTGCCCGCCTGCTGTCCATGCAAGTGGAGCTGCACAGGCACGCTCTCGGGCAGAACCATCCTCTCTCCCACCCCCGCCAATCCAGAAAGCTGGAAAGGTTGGAGATTGCTGGACTAGATGATCTCCGGGGTTAATTTCAACTCTGTGATTCTGTTATTCCTAACTGATTTGAGGTTGTCCTTGGGGGCAGAAAGGGGATGATAATCTACTCCAGTGGGACACCCGTTCTTCCTATTTTCGGAGCCCTCTCATGCCACGTCTGGTTGCGCGTCCTTGCAGGTGTGCAACGGTCTGGCCAATTGCGCGGATGGCACGGAGGCTTCTGGTTGGCTGCCCTCTGATGAGCGGGACTGTGGCCTCTGGACCCCGTGGGCACCCTGGAGCATCTGCAGCCGCTCGTGTGGGACGGGTCTTCAGATCCGCCGGAGGAGCTGCACGCGACGAGCGGACGATGTTCTCCGTCATTGCCTCGGAGAGGAAACCCAGGCCCAGCAGTGCTTCCT
The DNA here is from genome assembly GCA_039797435.1 of Crotalus adamanteus. Classification (NCBI taxonomy): domain Eukaryota; kingdom Metazoa; phylum Chordata; class Lepidosauria; order Squamata; family Viperidae; genus Crotalus; species Crotalus adamanteus. Next base: position 1,404,868 of record CM077936.1, read on the forward strand.
AGTGGCTTGTCCCGGTAAGAGGGGTGGGGGGCTTTTGGCATCTTGGACTCCATTCACCCGTTCAACCTAATTTGGTCCTGACCTGGCTTTGTTCGCAGTCGTGTAGTTTCCTCTGTAGCTCCTGACGTGTCGGACCGAAGAGACGCTACATTTGCAGAAATCCTTCCTCCTACGCAATCCCTAATTTTTCTCTCTCACCCAAAATAGTTGATGGCCAGTGGCGTGAATGGGCCACGTGGTCCAACTGCACCGAGGATTGCCGCGGAGTGGTGGTGCGTCACCGGGAATGCCTCCCCTCTCAGAATGGAGGCCGTCACTGTACCGAAGGGCTGGACGGATCGGCTGCTTCGATAGAGATCCGTAAGTCAGTTAGGGATGATGGGTGAAAGGAAGATCTGGCCAGTCCACACGGAACGAGCAACGGAAGGCCGGACGGGATAATCGCTCCCCTTACAATCATTCATTTTGTAAGCGTTCGAAGTTACAACGGCACTGAAAAAAAGTGACCCAGGGCCATTTTTCACGCGCACCCTCCCTGTGGTCACACGATCGAAATGCGGACACTTGAAAACTGACTCGTGTTGATGACAGTCGCGGTGTCCTTTGGTCATGCGATCCTCTTTTGCGACCGTCTGACACGCGAAGTCAGTGGGGAAGCCCGATTTACTTCACAACGGGGCAACTAACCCAGGGGTGTCAAAACTCAATTTCATTGAGGGCCGCATCGGCGTTATAGTTGCCCTCAGGTGCCCAGCCCAGACCTTGATCTTCCAGGGGCCAGCAACCCCACAGCCCAGTTCAGCGCAGCTCCGCTTCCCTGAGCAATGCCCGGCCGCGCTTACCTCCTCGTCGTGGCGGCTGCTGCCGCTGTGCTCACTCTTCTTGGTCCGATTGCTCATAGTGGGTGCAGGAGGGCAGCGAGTGTGTGTGTGTGTGTGTATGGCTCACGGATGCTGTTCCGAGGTGGCTGCTCCACCCGCCAGGCTGCGACAGAGGCGTTAGCTTTGGGCTTGCGGACTTCCCGGGCTGGAGGAGAGTGGTGGGGCAGTGGGGCTACTGCTGGACAGGGCTGTTGCTGCTGCTGACAGTACCGCCACTGAGGCAAGGCAAGGCAGGTGGTGGGGCAGGGGTGGCCTGACTGCAGGGTGCCGAGATGCGCAAGTAATAATAATAATAGTAGTAAAGTTGGAAGGGACCTTGGAGGTCATCTAGTCCAACCCCCTGCTCAGGCAGGAAACCCTACACCATTTCGGACAAATGGCTGTCCAGTCTCTTCTTAAAAACTTCCAGTGTTGGAGCATTTACTGCTTCTGGAGGCAGGCTGTTCCACTGATTAATTGTTCTCACTGTCAGGAAGTTTCTCCTTAGTTCCAGGTTGCTTCTCTCCTTGATTAGTTTCCACCCGTTGCTTCTTGTCCTGCCTTCAGGTGCTTTGGAAAATAGCTTGATTCCCTCTTCTTTATGGCAGCCCCTGAGATATTGGAATACTGCTATCCTGTCCCCCCCTTGTCCTTCTCTTCCTTAAACTAGACATACCCAATTCTAGCAACCGTTCCTTATAGGTTTTAGCCTCCAGTCCCCTGATCCTCTTTGTTGCTCTTCTCTGTACTCTTTCTAGAGTCTCAACATCTTTTTTTACATCGTGGTGACCAAAACTGGATGCCGTATTCCAAGTGCGGCCTTACCAAGGCCTTGTAGAGTGGCATTAATACTTCACGTGATCTTGATTCTATCCCTCTGTTCATGCAGCCCAGCACTGTGTTGGCCTTTTTGGCAGCTGCCGCACACGGCTGGCTCCTATTTAGGTGATTGTCCACTAGGACTCCGAGGTCCCTCTCACAGTTACTACGGCTAAGTGCGGTGCAGGTGGGGTGGGGCCGGCCGCTGTTTAGGCTCACATCCAGTTGGCCGTCACTGCCCGACAATGTGCGGCCAAGTCACCAACCAGCTGCAGCTGCTCCCGGGCACTGCCAGCCCCCGCGTGCTCACCAGCTCCTGTGCATGCGCCCAGGGGGAGCACCTGGCTAGGCTGGGGCAGGCCAGAGCTAAGGTGGTGGGGCCCGGCCCCTCACCATCTCCAAGGTGACCCCGTGGGCCAGATCTAAACACATCGTGGGCCCGATCTGGCCCATGGGTTCTCGAGTTTGACATTTATTTATTTATATATTTTTATTTATTTATTTTTATATGCCATCCAATCCCGAGGGACTCAGGGCAGCGTACAAAATTAAAACAATAATCTAACAATAAAACAATAAAATAATACAATCATACCGCGTGTCCGATCATATCCCTCCCCCCCCCGGGGACATCAGCCCCAGGCCTGCCGGAACAGGAGAGTTTTAACAGCTTTCTTAAAGGCCGGCAGGGTGGGAGTAGTTCGAACCTCGGGGGGAAGTTGATTCCACCAGGTCGGAGCCACCACAGAAAAGGCCCTTCCCCGAGGGCCCGCCAGCCGACATTGTCTGGCCGATGGGACCTGAAGGAGGCCCAATCTATGGGACCTCACCGGTCTCTGGGAACTGTGCAGCAGTATGCGGTCCTGTAAGTAACCTGGCCCTATGCCATGAAGGGCTTTAAAGGTGATAACCAACACCTGGAATTGCGTCCGGAGACCCACAGGAAGTTAGTCCACGTCTGGACTAACCTAAGGCGGCGGCAATTCCTTCACAACTGCGGCGCGTTGTCGTCCAATGGGGCAAAACGCACGTAACAAACATTTCACTTAGCCACAGGAATGTGGGGCTCGGTTGTGGTCGTACGTCGAGGATTGCCGGTACTGGGCATTCATTTTGATCCTGCGGAACGACGGGACGCCCTTCCGCGGTGGGGCTGGGCTCTTCCCGGTGCGGAGATCGGTCGGCAAGTAGACAGAGCTTTCAGCTTTTTCTCTCCGCAGAGTTGTGTCAACGTGAGGACTGTCTCAATGCCTCCACTTGCCCGGGGGAGCTGGTGAGCCAGACGTGCGCCCCCTGTCCCACCTCCTGCACCGAGCTCTCCAGCCGTACAAGATGCCGGAAGGACAGGCCCTGCCGACCAGGTAGGGGGGGGGCGGCTGAATCTCTGTGGGGTTGCTCAATATGAGCTTCAGTGTCCATCCGCTGGACTCGGGCGTCCAGAGAATCGGTCTGGGTAAGATCTTCTGTCCATTTGTCCTGCTGGAGGAAGGGAGTTGGACTAGAAGACCTTAAGAGGTCCCTCCCAACTGTGTGATTTTGGTGTTCTGCTATTCTGTTGTTCTGCTGTTCTGTGGTTACTCTGCTATCCTGTTGTTCTGTTAGTCTGCCATTCTGTTTTTCTGCTATCCCGTTCATCTGCTATTCTCTAATTGTGCTGTTTTGTTATGGTGCGATTCTGTTATTCTGTCATACTGCTATTCTGTCATTCTGTTATTCTGTCATTCTATGATTCTGTTATTTTATTCTGTTATTCTGTTCTATTTCGTTATTCTGCTATTTTGTTATTCTGTTATTCTGCTATTCTGTTATTCTATCTTTCTGGTATGCTGTCATTCTGCTCTTCTGCTATTCTGCCATTGTACTATTTTGTTATTCTGCTATTCTGTTATTTTATTATTCTGTTATTCTGCTATTCCGTTATTCTGATAATCTGCTATTCTGTTATTCTGCTATTGTGCTATTTTATTATTCTGCTATTCTGTTATTCTACTATTCTGTTATTCTATCATTCTGCTATTATGTCATTCCGTAGTTCTGCTATTCTATTATTCAGTTATTTTATTATTCTGTTCTTCTGCTAATCTGCTATTCTGTTATTTTGGTGTTATTCTGCTATTCGGTTATTCTATTATTCTGTTATTCTATTATTGTGCTTTTCTGTTATTCTATCATTCTGCTATTATGTCATTCCGTAGTTCTGCTATTCTATTATTTTATTATTCTGTTCTTCTGCTAATCTGCTATTCTGTTATTTTGGTGTTATTCTGCTATTCGGTTATTCTATTATTCGGTTATTCTATTATTGTGCTTTTCTGTTATTCTATCATTCTGCTATTATGTCATTCCGTAGTTCTGCTATTCTATTATTCAGTTATTTTATTATTCTGTTCTTCTGCTAATCTGCTATTCTGTTATTTTGGTGTTATTCTGCTATTCGGTTATTCTATTATTTGGTTATTCTATTATTGTGCTTTTCTGTTATTCTATCATTCTGCTATTATGTCATTCCGTAGTTCTGCTATTCTATTATTCAGTTATTTTATTATTCTGTTCTTCTGCTAATCTGCTATTCTGTTATTTTGGTGTTATTCTGCTATTCGGTTATTCTATTATTCTGTTATTCTATTATTGTGCTTTTCTGTTATTCTATCATTCTGCTATTATGTCATTCCGTAGTTCTGCTATTCTATTATTCAGTTATTTTATTATTCTGTTCTTCTGCTAATCTGCTATTCTGTTATTTTGGTGTTATTCTGCTATTCGGTTATTCTATTATTCGGTTATTCTATTATTGTGCTCTTCTGTTATTCTGCTATTCTATCTTTCTGCTATTCTGTCATTGTACTATTTTGTTATTTTGCTATTGTGCAATTCTGTTATTCTATTATTCCGTTATTCTGCTATTCTGTTATTCTATCTTTCTGCTAGTCTGTCATTGTACTATTTTGTTATTCTGCTAATCTGCTATTCTCTTATTCTGCTAATCTGCGATTCTGTTATTCTGCTAATCTGCTATTCTGTTATTTGGTGTTATTCTGCTATTCGGTTATTCTATTATTCGGTTATTCTATTATTGTGCTTTTCTGTTATTCTATCATTCTGCTATTATGTCATTCCGTAGTTCTGCTATTCTATTATTCAGTTATTTTATTATTCTGTTCTTCTGCTAATCTGCTATTCTGTTATTTTGGTGTTATTCTGCTATTCGGTTATTCTATTATTCTGTTATTCTGTTATTCTATTATTGTGCTTTTCTGTTATTCTATCATTCTGCTATTATGTCATTCCGTAGTTCTGCTATTCTATTATTCAGTTATTTTATTATTCTGTTCTTCTGCTAATCTGCTATTCTGTTATTTTGGTGTTATTCTGCTATTCGGTTATTCTATTATTCGGTTATTCTATTATTGTGCTCTTCTGTTATTCTGCTATTCTATCTTTCTGCTATTCTGTCATTGTACTATTTTGTTATTTTGCTATTGTGCTATTCTGTTATTCTATTATTCCGTTATTCTGCTATTCTGTTATTCTATCTTTCTGCTAGTCTGTCATTGTACTATTTTGTTATTCTGCTATTCTGCTAATCTACTATTCTCTTATTCTGCTAATCTGCGATTCTGTTATTCTGCTAATCTGCTATTCTGTTATTTGGTGTTATTCTGCTATTCGGTTATTCTATTATTCTGTTATTCTATTATCGTGCTTTTCTGTTATTCTGCTATTCTGTTATTCTATTATTGTGCCGTTCTCTTATTCTGCCATTCTATTTTTCTGTTATTCTGCTGTTCGGTCATTCTCTTATTCTGCTAATTGGCTCTTCCGTGATTCTGTTGCGGTTCCACTACCCTGTTCTTCTGCAGGCTGCTGGTGCCCCGAAGGTTTAGTCTTGAACAGCGAGCAGCAGTGCGTGCGCCCACGAGAGTGCCCCTGCCAGGTGGGCGGTGTCCACTACTGGCCTGGCCAGCTGGTCAAGGTCAACTGCCGGATCTGCACTTGCCAGGATGGACAGATGAAACGCTGCCGGCAGAACCCGGAGTGTACAGGTCAGCCCCGCGCCGGGGGTCCCTCCCTCTTTCAGTTGAGATGGGGGGGGGTGTCTTCCCTTTCCCCCAAGGAGAAACTTGAGTCTGCCTTTGTCTCCAGTGAACTGTGGCTGGTCAGCCTGGTCGCCATGGGGCGAATGCCTGGGTCCGTGCGGGGTGCAGAGCATCCAGTGGTCCTTCCGCAGTCCCAACAACCCGACCAAGCACGGCAACGGACGTCAGTGCCGCGGCATCTACCGCAAGGCCCGGAGGTGAGCCAACTCCTTCCCGCCCCCCCCACAACCCCATGTAGAAGACCCGACAGGTCCTCACATGCAAAGAAGCATCAGGGTCAGGGGCCACAAACCGGAATCCAGTGTTCAGAAGCGCTGCGAGTTGATTTCACGCTACCCTACACCGTGCGACGGTTCATCTGGTGAAGGTCCGAGCTTACAACTGCATTGCAAAGAGGGACTGGGGGCAATTTGTTTCACACTTACGACAGTTTTCGCATCCCCACGATCAGAATTCAGACCCTGGGCAACTGACTCGTATTTACGACGGTCGCAGGGTCCCAGGGCTCACGTGATCCTCTTTGGCCACCTTCGGTCAAGCAAACAGAACAGAACAGAACAAAACAGAACAGAACAGAATAGAAAGGAGTAGAATAGAATAGAATAGAATAGAATAGAATAGAATAGAATAGAATAGAATAGAATAGAATAGAATAGAAAATATGGAATGGAATGAAATGGAATGGAATAGAATAGAATAGAATAGAATAGAATAGAATAGAATAGAATAGAATAGAAAATATGGAATGGAATGGAATGGAATAGAATAGAATAGAAAATAAGGAATGGAATAGAATGGAATAGAATAGAATAGAATAGAATAGAATAGAATAGAATAGAATAGAATAGAATAGAATAGAATAGAATAGAATAGAATAGAAAATATGGAATGGAATAGAATAGAATAGAACAGAACAGAACAGAACAGAACAGAACAGAATAGAATAGAATAGAATAGAATATATGGAATGGAATGGAATGGAATGGAATGGAAAGGAATAGAATAGAATAGAATAGAATAGAATAGAATAGAATAGAATAGAATAGAATAGAATAGAATAGAATAGAATAGAAAATATGGAATAGAATAGAATAGAATAGAATAGAATAGAATAGAATAGAATAGAATAGAATAGAATAGAATAGAATAGAATAGAATAGAATATGGAATGGAATAGATGGGATAAGAATAGAATAGAATAGAATAGAATAGAATAGAATAGAATAGAATAGAATAGAATAGAATAGAATAGAATAGAAAATAGAATAGAATAGAATAGAATAGAATAGAATAGAATAGAATAGAATAGAATAGATGGGATAAGAATAGAATAGAATAGAATAGAATAGAATAGAATAGAATAGAATAGAATAGAATAGAATAGAATAGAATAGAATAGAATAGAATAGAATAGAATAGAATAGAATAGAATAGAATAATAGAGCTGGAAGGGATCTTGGAAATCTTCTAGTCCAACCCCCTGCTCAAACAGGAGACTCTTTTCTCCTCCTCTTCCTCCTCCTCCTCCTCCTCCTCCTCATAACAGAGTTGGGAGGACCATGGACTTCTGGTGCTCCAGCAGGAGAGCTTCCACTGTAGGGGTCTCCAACCCCACAAGCTGTGACCCGCTACCAGGCCGTGGCCCGTTCAGAATCAGGCTGCATGAGTGATTAGCCAGCGTAGGCGTGCGCCTGGGCCCGCCACTAGCATGGGCCTTTCCCCCCTCTCTCCCCCACCCCACCAAACCGTAAAGGTCGGAGACCCCTGTTCTGTACAAATGACTGTCCAATATCTTCTTGAGAACCTCCAGTATCGGATCGCCCATGTTGTTCGTCCGTCGATTTCGACGTAGACCTTGACGTCTTGTGGGTTATGGGCCATCAACGATGTGTCCGTAGGTGGCTGATAAGACCGATGTTAGCCCGGAATGTTCTGCCACATCCTGAACAAAGAAACGTAGACACAACTGTTACTTCAGCATTTGCAGCTCAGCTTTGCGGAGTGCTCGCTTCTCTTGTGCCAAGGTTGTCCTTCTGTGTTTATACGTCTGGCAACCCTGGTACACCCAGGTGCACCACGTCGGTCGATCGTGCGCCAGAAGTTCCCAAGAGACGTTGTTAATCTCCAGGGACTTGAGAGAGGCTTTCAACGTGTCTTTGTATCGCTTCTTTTGTCCCCCGTGCGATCGCTTTCCTTGAGACAGCTCACCATAGAAGAGCTGTTTAGGGATGCGATGATCTGGCATCCTTACAACATGGCCTGCCCAGCACATCTGGAGGCTTTCATCAACAGAGTGTAAACTGACGATAGGCCTGCTCTGGAGAGGACATCTGTGTCTGGTATCTTATCCTGCCACCGGATCCTCAGAATTTTACATAGGCAAGTCATGTGGAAGTAGTTCAGTTGCCTAACATGCCTCCTGTACACTGTCCAGGTCTCACTAGCATACAACAGGGTAGTTAGCACTGCTGCCTGGTAAACTTTAAGCCTGGTAGCAAGACTTATTCCACGGCGGTCCCACCCGTGAGTCCGCAATCTGCCAAATGCAGAACTTGCCTTGGCAATTCGACAGTTGACCTCGACGTCAATTGTCACTGCCCGGGAGAGGCTACTACCAAGATACGTACATTGGCCCACTGCTTGCAGCTTTTGTCCCTTTGCTGTGATGGTAGGCTCTTGATATTGGGCTTTTGGAGCTGGCTGGTACATCACTTCAGTTTTCTTCAGTGTTGATGACGAGGCCAAAGTCACCCATAACTTCTGGTGGCAAGCAGTTCCCTTGGTTAATTGTCCTCGCTGTCGTGAAAATTCGCCTTAGTTCCAGGTTGTTCTCTCCTTGATGAGTTACCACCCATTGCTTCTTCTCCTGCCCTCAGGTGCTTTGGAGACTAGTTGGACCCCCCCTTTTGTTTGTGGGAGCCCCTCAAATATTACGAGATGGCCCTCGCGTCCCCTCGGTTCTTCTTTTCATGAAACTAGACACGCCCAATTTCTTCAACCCTTCGTCGTATGTTTTATGCGTTGGTTCCCTAATCATCAAAGTTGCTCTTCCGGCACTCTTTCCAGCGTCTCAACGTCTTTTTAGTATTGCGGACACCAAAACTTTGTTGCCCTTCTCTCCTTCACGCAACGGTGTGCGTATGTGCGTGTGCATTTTCCCAAGCCCTCCCACGGTGCACCTCTTGTCTACATGGTGTGTGGGTCAAACGCCGTGTCATTCCCGCCTTTTGCAGATGCCAGACGGAGCCGTGCAAAGAGTGTGAGCACCACGGTGCACCTCTTGTCTACGTGGTGTGCGGGTCAAACGATGTCTCATTCCCACCTTTTGCAGGTGCCAGACGGAGCCGTGCGAAGAGTGTGAACACCATGGTGCACCTCTTGTCTACATTGTGTGTGGGTCAAATGCCATCTCACTCCCGCCTTTTGCAGGTGCCAGACGAAGCCATGTGAAGAGTGTGAACACCATGGTGCACCTCTTATCTACGTAGTGTGTGGGTCAAACGCCATCTCATTCCTGCCTTTTGCAGATGCCAGACAGAGCCGTGCGAAGAGTGTGAACACCACGGTGCACCTCTTGTCTACATTGTGTGTGGGTCAAACGCCATCTCATTCCCGCCTTTTGCAGATGCCAGACGGAGCCATGCAAAGAGTGTGGACCCCACGGTGCACCTCTTGTCTACACTGTGTGTGGGTCAAACGCTGTCTCATTCCCACCTTTTGCAGGTGCCAGACGGAGCCGTGCGAAGAGTGTGAACACCATGGTGCACCTCTTGTCTACGTGGTGTGCTGGTCAAACGATGTCTTATTCCCACCTTTTGCAGGTGCCAGACGGAGCCGTGCGAGGAGTGTGAACACCACGGCCGTACCCACGCCATTGGCGACCGTTGGCGTTCGGGGCAGTGCCAAGTGTGCCAGTGTTTGCCCAACCTCACCGTCCAGTGTTCCCAGTATTGTCCCTACAGCACGGTGGGCTGTCCGGAGGTCAGTTTGGCTCCGTTCCTGCTTGGTGGAGCCCCGGAGATGTCGGATTCTTCTTCTGACACCCTTTCTTCCCACAGGGCCGGGTGTTGGTGAAGGGCCTGGCGGACGCCTGTTGTTACTGCATGGAGGGGGGTAAGTCCTAAAGAGGGTGAGGTTGTGGGGTGGAGACAACACACGTTCGGTACCGCCACCACCAACGGGAGCCACATTTATGCAGAGATACGCAGCGTTCGTCGCTCAACCTCCGTAGCTTGAAGAGGGGTGGACTTCAACTCCCAGAATCCCCCTGGCTGGGCAGTTCCGGGAGTTGAAGTCCACCCCTCTTTTAAAGCACGCTGTCTAGTGAATTCTGGGAGCTGAAGTCCACCCCCTCTTAAAACATGGCGGCTGGGGAATTTGGGGACTTGAAATCCACCTCTCTTAAAGCAGGCCGGCTGGGGAATTCTGGGAGTGGAAGTCCACTCCCCTTAAAGCATGCCATCTAGAGAATTCTGGGAGTTGAAGTCCACCCATCTTTTGAAGCCTGCCAGCTGGGGAATTCTGAGAATTGAAGTCCACCCCTCTTAAAGGCTGGGAAATTCTGGGAGTTGAAGTCCTCCCCTCTCAAAACATGCTGGCTGGGGAATTGTGGGTTGAAGTCCGCCCCTCGTAAAGCAAGCTGGCTGGGGAATTATGGGAGTTGAAGTCTGTCCTTCTCAAAGCATGTTAGCTGGAGGATTCCGGGAGCTTAAGTCCACCCATCTTTCAAAGCATGCCGGCTGGGGAATTCTGGGAGTTGATGTCCACTCCTCTCCAAGCACGCTGGCTGGAGCAGGGGGTTGGACTAGATAACCTCCAAGATCCCTTCCAACTATTCTAAGAGTGACTGTCTTCTCTTGCAGGGGAAAACCGAACAGCTATCCCCAGTGCTCGCCCTCCGGGACCCCTGGGTACCACCCCAGCCAGCTCTGCTCCCTTCCCCACGGCTCCCGCACTCAACACATACCCGCTGCCTCCACTTGGTGGTAAGTCAGTCCGCGTACCATGTTGTCCTCTGGCGTGGATGGTCCTGTGTGTCTCAGCCACTGCTGACTGTATTCGTGCCCTCTCGACCATCTTCTTTCTACACAGATGTCTGCTACGGGCCTCTGGGCATCGCCTCGCTGCCGGACGCCAGCTTCACGTCCTCCGCGCAGCAGCCGGAGAACCCGGCGCACGCTGCTCGGCTCGGACGCCTTCTGCCTGGGGCTGATTTGCAGGGTTGGGCCCCCCCAGCAGAAGTGTATCCAGAGCTGCTCTCTCGGCCTCCCTTCCTGCAAGTGGATTTGGGCGAGCCGAAGAACCTAACAGGTAAGGCGCCTGGTCTGGACAGACTGGGGCAAATTGTCCCAGCCAAATCTCCGTAGCCAATTCGTCACGGCCAATTCGCCATGGCCAATCCGTCACGGCCAACTCGCCGTGGCCAATTCGTCACGGCCAACTCGTCACGGCCAACTCGCCGTGGCCAATTCGTCACAGCCGACTCACCGTGGCCAATCCATCACGGACAACTCACCATAGCCAATTCGTCACGGCCAACTCGCCGTAGCCAATTCATCATGGCCAACTCGCCGTAGCCAATTTGTCATGACCAACTCACTGTGGCCAATTCATCACGGCCAACTCGCCATGGCCAATCCATCAGGGCCAACTTGCCATAGCCAATTCGTCATGGCCAACTCGCCGTAGCCAATTCATCATGGCCAACTCGCCGTGGCCAATCCGTCACGGCCAACTCACCATGGCTAATTCATCATGGCCAACTTGCCGTGGCCAATTTGTCACGGCCGACTTGCCGTAGCCAATTCGTCACGGCTGACTCGCCGTAGCCAATTCATCATGGCCAATTTGCCATGGCCAATCCGTCACGGCCAACTCGCCGTGGCTAATTCGTCACAGCCAACTCACCGCAGCCAATTCGTCACGGCCAACTCGCCGTGGCCAATCCGTCATGGCTCACTTGCCGTGGGACAACTTGCCGCGGGACAATTTAACAATTTTTAATTGTTAAAAACAATTGAACACATTATTTTAATTTTTGTCCTTCTGATTTGATTCTGTCCCTCCTTTTGCATCCTTTGTTGAATGATTCTCTTCCACCTTTTCTTTGGTATTAGTATAACTCTCGTCCTGTAGCGAGTTGGCCGCAGTGAATTGTCATAGACCTTATCTCATCTCATCTCACCTCACCTCACCTTATCATCTTCTCACCCTATCCTATCCTATCCTATCCTATCCTATCCTATCCTATCCTATCCTATCCTATCTTCTATTTTATCATCTTATCATCTTGTCTTATCATCTTCTCTTCTCTTCTCTCTTCTCCTCATCTCATCTCACCTCACTTTGTCTCGTCTCGTCTTGTCTTGTTTGCCTTGCCTTATCATCTTCTCACATCCTATCCTATCCTATCCTATCCTATCCTATCCTATCCTATCCTATCCTATCCTATCCTATCCTATCCTATCCTATCCTTTTTATTCTTGTCTTATCATCTTCTCTTCTCTTCTCTCTTTTTGTCTCGTTTGCCTTGCCTTGCTTTATCATCTTCTCACCTCATCCTATCCTATCCTATCCTATCCTATCCTATCCTATCCTATCCTATCCTATCTTCTATTTTATCATCTTATCATCTTGTCTTATTATCTTCTCTTCTCTCTTCTCCTCATCTCATCTCACCTCACTTTGTCTCGTCTCGTCTTGTTTTGCCTTGCCTTGCCTTATCATCTTCTCACATCCTATCCTATCCTATCCTATCCTATCCTATCCTATCCTATCCTATCCTATCCTATCCTATCCTTTTTATTCTTGTCTTATCATCTTCTCTTCTCTTCTCTCTTCTCGTCTCGTTTGCCTTGCCTTGCTTTATCATCTTCTCACCTCATCCTATCCTATCCTATCCTATCCTATCCTATCCTATCCTATCCTGTCCTGTCCTGTCCTGTCCTGTCCTATCCTATCCTATCCTATCCTATCCTATCCTATCCTTTTTATCATCTTGTCTTATCATCTTCTCTTCTCTCTTCTCGTCTCATCTCGTTTGCCTTGCTTTGCTTTATCATCTTCTCACCTCATCCTATCCTATCCTATCCTATCCTATCCTATCCTATCCTATCCTCTTATCCTTTTTATCATCTTGTCTTATCATCTTCTCTCTTCTCGTCTCGTCTCGTCTCATTTGCCTTGCTTTGCTTTATCATCTTCTCACCTCATCCTATCCTATCCTATCCTATCCTCTCCTCTTCTCTTCTCTTCTCTTCTTTTCTCTTCTCCGCTCCTCCCTTCCCTTCCCTTCCCTTCTCTTCTTCTCGTCTCGCCTCACCTTGTCTCATCTCGTCTCGTCTCATCTCATGTCATCTCATGTCATCTCATCTCATCTCATCTCATCTCATCTCATCTCATCTCATCTCATCTCATCTCATCTTATCTTATCTTATCTTATCTTATCTTATCTTACCTTATCTTATCTTATCTTATCTTATCTTACATTGATCGATTTCACTCCGTCTTCCCCAGGGGTCGTCATCCAAGGAGCAGGGTCCTCCGATGCCTACGTGACCAGCTTCTTCCTCCAGTTCAGCCTGGATGGCGAGAGATGGCACGACTACCAAGAAGTGTCCGCCAGGACCGCCAGGACCGAATCGAAGGTTTGGCATCTCCTCTTGAGGAGCGATCGTTCTGGGCGGAGGAGATCTGCGGATTCCGGGTCTTCTGGAACTGGCTGGATCCTCCTTCCCGGACAGACCCTGGTTGACGACTGCTTCTGAGATGGTGGCCGTCAACCTGCCGAGAGCAGGGCAAGATGGGGGAAATAGACAAAGTAGAATCGCAAGAGTTGGAACGGACCTTGGAGGTCATCTAGTCCAACCCCCCCCCCTTCGCTCCAGCTGGAGACCCTTACAGAATGACAGAATCACAGACTTGAACTCACTGGCCCAAAGTCACCAAGACGGTGTTTCAAGGCCTAAAGCAGGACTAGAATTCATCGTCTCCTGGTGATTGGCCCAAAGTCACTCAGCTGGCTTTCATGCCTCAGGCGGGACTAGAATTCCCAGTCTCCTGGTGATTGGCCCAAAGTCACCCAGTCGGCTTTACTGCCTAAGGCAGGACTAGAACTCTCAATCTCCTGGTGATTGGCCAAAGTCACCCAGTCGGCTTTCACGCCTCAGGCAGGACTAGAACTCCCCATCTCCTGGTGATTGGCCCAAAGACACCCAGCTGGCTTTCATGCCTCAGGCGGGACTAGAACTATTTATTTATTTATTTATTTATTTTCAAATATTTATATGCCGCCCAATCCCAAAGGACTCAGGACGGCGTACAAAGTTAAAACAATCATAAAACAATAAAATAATACAGTCATATACAGAACTCCCAGTCACCTGGTGATTGGACTAGAACTCACCACCTCCCGCTTTCTAGCCTGGTGGTGCCTAAACCACTCGGCCCTATGGTGCATCTCTCGCCTTTCCTCCTCCCCAGCTATTCCAAGGAAACTCGGACGACGCGACGCCCGTCGCCCGGACCTTCCAGCGCATGGTGCCGGCCCGACACGTCCGCCTCCTTCCCCACGACTTCCACAACGGCATCTTCCTGCGCCTGGAGTTGTTGGGTTGCGGGAAAGGTGGGAGACGGGGTTTCTGGGCGGGCTCCGGGGGGGCAGGAGGAAGGGAGGGACACAAAGATGACACAATGTGTCGACTCCGCCCCTCAGGCCCGGAAGGGGACCGTTCGGCGGGTTCACACAACCCCTGAAAGGGACGGAGCGTGTCGGCAGGCTGGGTTTAGGGTGCTGTGGGAATTCCGGCGCCCTCTCGCCGCGTTTCACCAAGCCCCGCCTCCCTGGCTTCATTTTGTAACCGCGGCAACCGTGTGGACTTCAACGCCCAGCATTCCCTAGTCAAGACGGGGAAACGTGACTGACCACCGTTCCCTTCCTTCGGGAGGGTTCGAGACAACGACGGCACCGGAACACGTGCCGTAACATCGGTCCTCACACACGGAGGACCGTGGCGGCCTCCCCAGGGTCACGTGATCAGAATTTGGCCGCTTGGCAACCGGCTCGTATTTAGGTCGGTCGCCGCGTTGTGGGGGGGTCTCGCGAGCCCCTTTGGCTCGAGCAGGGGACCCCGACAGAATCACAGCGGGACAGAGTTGGGAGGGACCTGGGAGGTCATCCAGTCCAACCTGCTGCTCGAGCAGGAGACCCTGACGGAATCACAGAAGGACAGGGCTGGAAGGGACTTCGGCGGTCCTCTAGTCCAACCCCCTGCTCCAGCAGGAGACCCCTGTCTGAAATGGGATAGGGTTTCCTGTCTGAGCAGGGGGTTGGAATAGATGACCTCCAAGGTCCCTTATTATTATTATTATCATCATCATCATCATCATCGAATAACAAAGTTGGAAGGGACCTCGGAGGTCATCTAGTCCAACTCTATTCTATTCTATTTTCTATTCTATTCTATTCTATTCTATTCTATTCTATTCTATTCTATTCTATTCTATTCTATTCTATTCTATCTACTCTGTTCTATTGTATATTCTTATTCTATATTCTATTCTATTTTCTATTCTATTCTGTTCTATTCTATTTCATTCCATTCCATTCAATATTTTCTATTCTATTCTATTCTATTCTATTCTATTCTATTCTATTCTATTCTATTCTATTCTATTCTATTCTATTCTATTCCATTCCATATTTTCTATTCTATTCCATTCCATATTTTCTATTCTATTCCTATTCTATTCTATTCCATTCCATTCTATTCTATTCTATTTCTATTTCTATTTCTATTTCTATTTCTATTTCTATTTCTATTCTATTCTCTATTCTATTTTCTATTCTATTCTATTCTGTTCTCTATTCTATTCTTCTTCTATTCTATTTTCTATTCTATTCTATTCTATTTTCTATTCTATTCTATTCCATTCCAATTCCATTCCATTCAGGACTATGTGTACCATTTCAGACTGAGATCCTCAATCACTCTCTCTTTCCCTGCCTCAGTTTCCCCAGAGCAGCCCGGCTGGCCCACGTCCCCGCCAGGATGGAGGCCTTGCTGGGCTGGTGAGTTCCAGTGCCGGAATGGGCGCTGTGTGCCTGCCGGGCACCATGGGGCCATCTGCAATGGCGTCGACGACTGTGGGGACTTCTCGGACGAGCTGCGGTGTGGTGAGTGGACCACTGGAGAGGGGGCGGGACCAAAACTCTCCTATCCAGGGTGGGAGGCGGGTGGAGTTAATCAGTGGAACGGCTCGCCACCAGAAATGGCAAATGCTCCGACAGTGGAGGTTTTGACAAAGGGATTGGACAACCATTGGTCTGAAAGGGTACAGGGTTTCCTGCCTGAGCAGGGGGTTGGACTAGAAGACCTCCAGGGTCTTCTTCCAATTCTGCCATTCCCTTCTCTTCTCTTCTGTTTTCTAATCTTTTCTATTCTATTCTATTCCATTCTATTGTCTATTTTACTCTGTTCTGTTCCATTCTATTGTCTATTCTTTTCTATTTTATTCCTTTCCGCTAAATTGTATTATCCTATTCTATTCTGCTCTGTTCTATTCTGTTCCATTCTATTTCATTCTATTTTCTATTCTTTTCTATTCTTTTCTATTCTGTTCTGTTCTGTTGTGTTCTATTTTCTATTCTACTCTTTTCTATTCTATTTTCTATTCTATTCTATTCTATTCTATTCTATTCTATTCTATTCTATTCTATTTTCTATTCTATTCTATTCTATTCTATTCTATTCTATTCTATTCTATTTTCTATTCTATTCTATTCTATTCTATTCTATTCTATTCCATTCCATATTTTCTATTCTATTCTATTCTATTCTATTCTATTCTATTCTATTCTATTCTATTCTAATCTATTCTATTCTATTCTATTCTATTCTATTCTATTCTATTTTCTATTCTATTCTATTCTATTCTATTCTATTCTATTCCATTCCATATTTTCTATTCTATTCTATTCTATTCTATTCTATTCTATTCTATTCTATTCTATTCTATTCTATTCTATTCTATTCTATTTTCTATTCTATTCTATTCTATTCTATTCTATTCTATTCTATTCTATTCCATTCCATATTTTCTATTCTATTCTATTCTATTCTATTCTATTCTATTCTATTCTATTCTATTCTATTCTATATTCTATTCTATTCTATTCTATTCTATTCTATTCTATTCTATTTTCTATTCTATTCTATTCTATTCTATTCTATTCTATTCTATTCTATTCTATTCTATTCCATTCCATATTTTCTATTCTATTCTATTCTATTCTATTCTATTCTATTCTATTCTATTCTATTCTATTCTATTCTATTCTATTTTCTATTCTATTCTATTCTATTCTATTCTATTCTATTCCATTCCATATTTTCTATTCTATTCTATTCTATTCTATTCTATTCTATTCTATTCTATTCTATTCTATTCTATTCTATTTTCTATTCTATTCTATTCTATTCTATTCTATTCTATTCTATTCTGTTCCATTCCATATTTTCTATTCTATTCTATTCTATTCTATTCTATTCTATTCTATTCTATTCTATTCTATTCTATTCTATTTTCTATTCTATTCTATTCTATTCTATTCTATTCTATTCTATTCTATCCTATTCTATTCTATTTTCTATTCTATTCTATTCTATTCTATTCTATTCTATTCTATTCTATTCTATTTTCTATTCTATTCTATTCTATTCTATTCTATTCTATTCTATTTTCTATTCTATTCTATTCTATTCTATTCTATTCTATTCTATTCTATTCCTTATTCTATTCTATTTTCTATTGTCTATTCTGTTCTATTTTCTATTATTTTCTATTTTCTGTTGTTTTCTATTTTCCATTTTCTATTTATTTTCTATTATTTTCTGTTTTCTATTATTTTCTATTTTCCATTTCCTATTTCCTGTTTTCTGTTTTCTATTGCTTTTTATTCTATTCTGTTCTGTCCATTCTGTTCCATTCTATTTTCTATTGTCTGTTCTGTTCTATTTTCTATTTTCCATTTTCTATTTATTTTCTGTTATTTTCTATTTTCCATTTTCCATTTATTTTTTCTTATTTTTTATTTTCTATTATTTTCTATTTTCCATTTTCTATTTATTTTTTATTATTTTTTATTTTCTGTTATTTTCTATTTTCCATTTTCTATTTATTTTCTGTTATTTTCTTTTCTATTTTCTATTTTTTATTTTCTATTTATTTTTTATTATTTTTTCTTTCTATTAGTTTCTATTTTCCATTTTCTATTTATTTTCTATTATTTTGTATTTTCTATTATTTTCTATTTTCCATTTTCTATTTATTTTCTATTATTTTCTATTTTCCATTTTCTATTTATTTTCTATTATTTTGTATTTTCTATTTTCCATTTTTTATTTATTTTCTATTATTTTCTATTTTCTATTTTCCATTTTCTATTTATTTTCTGTTATTTTCTTTTCTATTTTCTATTTTTTATTTTCTATTTATTTTTTATTATTTTTTATTTCTATTAGTTTCTATTTTCCATTTTCTATTTATTTTCTATTATTTTGTATTTTCTATTATTTTCTATTTTCCATTTTCTATTTATTTTCTATTATTTTCTATTTTTCATTTTCTATTTATTTTCTATTATTTTGTATTTTCTATTTTCCATTTTTTATTTATTTTCTGTTATTTTCTATTTTCTATTTTCCATTTTCTATTTATTTTTTATTATTTTCTTTTCTATTTTCTATTTTCCATTTTCTATTTATTTTCTGTTACTTTCTTTTCTATTTTCTATTTTTCATTTTCTATTTATTTTTTATTATTTTTAATTTCTATTATTTTCTATTTTCCATTTTCTATATTTTCTTTTATTTTCTATTATTTTGTATTTTCCATTTTCTATTTATTTTCTGTTTTCTATTTTCTATTTTCCATTTTCTATTTATTTTTTATTATTTTTTATTTTCTATTATTTTCTATTTTCCATTTTCTATTTATTTTCTGTTTTCTATTTTCTATTTTCCATTTTCTATTTATTTTTTATTATTTTTTATTTTCTATTATTTTCTATTTTCCATTTTCTATTTATTTTCTGTTATTTTCTGTTTTCTATTTTCCATTTTGTATTTATTTTCTATTATTTTCTATTTTCTCTTTTCCATTTTCTACTTCCTACTTCCTATTGTTTTCTATTCTATTCTGTTCTCTGTTCTGTTCCATTCTATTTTCTATTGTCTAGTCTGTTCTGTTCCATTCTATTATTTTGTATTTTGTATTTTCCATTCTCTATTTTCTATTATTTTCCATTTTCCATTTCCTATTTCCTATGTTCTATATTCTATGTTCTATGTTCTATTTTCTATTTATTTTCTGTTCCGTTCCGCTCTATCCCATTTTGGGCTCAGTTGCGGTCGTAAGTCAAGACTTCTTGTCACGAAAGTGCTTGTTCGCCTAGTTCAGCAATTGTGTATGTGTGTGTGGGGGGGAAGCAATGTGCAGCCCACGTCAACCCATGTTTCCGACCCATCCATACAAACGGGGCCTTCTCCGGGGTGGCCCTGCTGCCTCTCCGCTGCCCCCTCCTGTCCTTTACCTGCAACGACAGGTGTGTGAGCAGCTTCTATCCCGGCTCTCCCTTTGCAGGTGTGGCCCCCTCTCTGGAGCCCCCCACCCCGGAGGGCTGCCCGGTGCCCCACTTCCCCTGCGCCTTTTCTGACCTCTGCCTCGAGGCCGTGCAGAGGTGCGACGGAGTGGCTGACTGCCCGGACGGCAGCGACGAGATCGGCTGTGCCCCTGCCAGCGGCGGGCCGACGCCTGGCATTCTCAGGTAAGGACGGAATGGAGTTTACGGCCCTTGGGACGCCCGGATTTGAACGCCGGGCAGATTGGGGTTGACTGGACACACACACACACACCCCGCCGGCCCCTTCTGAGTGGCCTACCTGCGGGAGGGCAGGCTCAGCCCTTCCCTCTTCTGTAGCGCCTTCATGAGGTCTAGTAACCAAACGTCTCGTGGTCTTCCTTCCAGCCCGTGGACTTCGGAAAAGCCAAGGCAGGTCTCCACGGCCGCTCCCACTGTGGTAAGGAAACACACACACACACGCACACACACACACACACACACACCCCAGAGAGGCTTTGGGTCAGTAAAGGACCATCAGGCCCATGTTTTTTTTGGGGGGGGTCACCTGGTTGTCAAGGGGGAGGAACTTGCACAAGAAGGAAAATGTGGAGGTTAGGGGAGGGAGGACTAGATGACCCCCAGGGTCCCTTCCAATTCTTTTAGTCGGCGAGTCTGTCAGGCTCTCCTGCTCGAGCAGGGGGTCAGACTAGATGACCTCCAGGGTCCCTTCGGACTCTGTGATTCTGTGATTCTGTCAGGGTCTCCTGCTGGAGCAGGGGACTGGACTAGATGACCTCCGAGGTCCCTTCCAACTCTTTTAGTCTATGATTCTGCAAGGGTCTCCTGCTTGTCAAGGGGTTGGACTAGATGACCTCCAAGGTCCCTTCTGACTCTGTGATTCTGGGATTCTGTAAGGGTCTCCTGCTCGAGCAGGGGGTTGGACTAGATGACCTCCAGGGTCCCTTCCGACTGTGATTCTGTAAAGGTCTCCTGCTCGAGCAGGGGGTCAGACTGGATGACCTCCGAGGTCCCTTCCCATTCTGTCCTATGATTCTGTCAGGGTCTCCTCCTTGAGCAGGGGGTTGGACTGGATGACCTCCAGGGTCCCTTCCGACTCTGTGATTCTGTAGATTCTGTCAGGGTCTCCTGCTGGAGCAGGGGGTCGGACTGGATGACCTCTGACGTCCCCTCCAACTCTGTGATGCTATGATTCTTTCAGGGTCTCCTGCTCGAGCAGGGGATCAGACTGGATGACCTCCGAGGTCCCTTCCAACTCTTTTAGTCTATGATTCTGTAAGGGTCTCCTGCTTGTCAAGGGGTTGGACTAGATGACCTCCAGGGTCCCTTCCGACTCTGTGATTCTGTAAATTCTGTCAGGGTCTCCTGCTCGAGCAGGGGGTCAGACTGGATGACCTCCGAGGTCCCTTCCAACTCTTTTAGTCCATGATTCTGTAAGGGTCTCCTGCTTGTCAAGGGGTTGGACTAGATGACCTCCAAGGTCCCTTTCCGACTCTGTGAGTCTATGATTCTGTCAGGGTCTCCTGCCGGAGCAGGGGTTGGACTGGATGACCTCCGAGGTCCCTTCCGCCCTTGCAGCGGCCCCAGAGGCTAAGACGATCCCCCGGTTGCCTTAAACAGAGGCGCAGAATCAGAATCCTGGGAAGGATTCGTACCGCTTGGTAAAGCCTTCGTAGGGGCCGCCCCCGGAACGCCGCGTCCAGTTTGGGTGCGTACAGACGTGTGCAAATGCGCGTTCGGAAGACCAGGTGTGACCTCCTCCTCTTCTCTCCCCCCCCCTTGCAGGTGTCCCCAGGAGGAAGGCCGAGGCCCGGGGCCCAGAGTCCCACCCCGCCAGGTAAGGGGAAATTAGGGAGAGATCCATCTTCCTGGAAAATGTTTCATTGGGCAAAAAAAAAACAACAAATGCAGAGACGGAATAAAAAAAGGAAGGGGAGGGAGGGGGGAAAGGTGGGAGGGAGGAAAAGAGGGAGGGAAGGAAGGAAGGAAGGAAGGAAGGAAGGAAGGAAGGAAGGAAAGGAGGGAGGAAAATAGGGAGAAAGAAGGAAGAAGGGAGGAAAAGAAAGAGGAAAAAAGGAAGGAGGGAAAGAAGAAAGAGAAAGAAAGAAGGAAAAGAGAAAGGGAAGGAAGCAAGGAAAAGGAAGGAAGGAGGAAAATAGAGAGAGAGAGAGAGAAGGGAAGAAGGAAGGAAGGAAAAGAAAGAGAAAGAAGAAAGAAAGGAAGAAAGAGAGAGAAAGAGGAAGGAGGAAAGGAAAAGAAAGAAAAAAGGAAAGGAAGGAAGAGCGAGAGAAAGAAAAAGGAAGGGAAGGAGAAAAGGAAAAGAAAGAAAGGAAGGAAGGAAGGAAGGAAGATAATGAGGGAGGGAGGAAAATAGGGAGAGAAAGAGAGAAAGGAAGAGGAAGGGAAGGAAGAAAGAGAAACAGAAAGAAGGAAAAGAAGGGAAGGAAGGAAAAGAAAGAAAGAAAGGAAGGAAGCAAGGAAGGGAGGGAGGGAGGAAAATAGAGAGAAAGAAGGAAGAAGGGAGGGAGGGAGGAAAAGAAAGAAAAAAAAGAAGGAAGGAAAGAGGGAAGGAAGAAAGAAAGAGAAAGAAAGAAGGAAAAGAGAAAGGGAAGGAAGAAAGGAAAAGGAAGGAACGAAGGAAGGAAGGGAGGAAAATAGGGAGAGAGAGAAAGAAGGGAAGAAGGAAGCAAGGAAGGAAAAGAAAGAGAAAGAAGGAAGAAAGAGAGAGAGAAACAGGAAGGAGGAAAGGAAAAGAAAGAAAAAAGGAAAGGAAGGAAGAGCGAGAGAAAGAAAAAGGAAGGGAAGGAGAAAAGGAAAAGAAAGAAAGAAAGAAAAAAGGACAGAAAGAAAGAAAGGAAGGAAGAAATGAAGGAAGGGAAGGAGGGAGGAAAATAGGGAGAAAGAAGGAAGAAGGGAGGAAGGAAGGGAGGAAAAGAAAGAGGAAAAAAGGAAGGAAAGGAAGAAAGAAAGAGAAAGAAAGAAAGAAGGAAAAGAGAAAGGGAAGGAAGAAAGGAAAAGGAAGGAAGGAAGGAGGAAAATAGGGAGAGAGAGAAAGAAGGGAAGAAGGAAGGAAAAGAAAGAAAGAAGGAAAAAAGGAAGAAAGAGAGAGAAAGAGGAAGGGAAGGAAGAAAGAGAAAGAGAAAGAAGGAAAAGAAGGGAAGGAAGGAAAAGAAAGAAAGAAAGAAAGAAAGAAAGAAAGAAAGAAAGAAAGAAAGAAAGAAGGATAATGAGGGAGGGAGGGAGGAAAATAGGGAGAGAGAGAGAAGGAAGAGGGGGAAGAAAGGAAGAAAGAGAGAAAGAGGAAGGGAAGGAAGAAAGAAAGAGAAAGAAGGAAAAGAAGGGAAGGAAGGAAAAGAAAGAGAGAAAGAAAGAAAAGAAAGAAAGAAAAGAAAGAAAGATAATGAGGGAGGGAGGAAAATAGGGAGAGAGAAAGAAGGAAGAAGGGAGGAAGGAAGAAAGAGAAAGAAAGGAAAAGAAGGAAAGAAAGAAAGAAAGAAAGAAAGAAAGAAAGAAAGAAAGAAAGAAAGAAAGAAAGAAAGGGAGAAAGGGGGGAGGGAGAGTGGGAGGAAAATAGGGAGAGAAAGAAGAAAGAAGGGAGGAAGGAAGAGAGAGAAAGAAAGGAAAAGAGGAAGGGAATGAAGGAAAAGAAAGAAAGAAAGAAAGAAAGAAAGAAAGAAAGAAAGAAAGAAAGAAAGAAAGAAAGAAAGAAAGAAAGAAAGAAAGGAGGGAGGAAAACGGAGAGAGAGAAGGAAGAAGGGTAGAAGGAAGGAAGGAAAGGAAAGGAAAAGAAAGAGAAAGAAGGAAAAGAAGGGAAGGAAGGAAAAGAAAGAGAGAGAGACAAAGAAAGAAAGAAAGAAAGAAAGAAAGAAAGAAAGAAAGAAAGAAAGAAAGAAAGAAAGAAAGAAAGAAAGAAAGAAAGAAAGAAAAAGAAACCGGCAATTTGGAACTTTCTTTTCAACGTTTACAAGCCAATCTCCCATTCCTCCATCTTTGCCTCAACTTCCCCCTTCCTCACCTCAAGGCCTGCCACTACCCACTACTCAAGGTTGTGTTCCTCTGAGGATACTAAGGACCTTTTCAACTCCCCAGAAATGTTTGTGCTTGAGCAGGGAGCTGGACTAGAAGACCTCCAAGGTCCCTTCCAGCTCCTATCCTGTCCTGTCCTGTCCTGTTCTCTATTCTTTTCTATTCTATTCCTTTCCGCTCTATTGTATTGTCCTGTTCTGTTCTGCTCTGCTCTGTTCTGTTCTATTCTGTTCCATTCTATTTCATTCTGTTCTGTTCTGTTCTGTTCTCTATTCTTTTCTATTCTATTCCTTTCCGCTCTATTGTATTGTCCTATTCTGCTCTGCTCTGCTCTGTTCTGTTCTGTTCTATTCTGTTCCATTCTATTTCATTCTGTTCTGTTCTGTTCTGTTCTCTATTCTTTTCTATTCCTTTCTGCTCTATTGTATTGTCCTATTCTGCTCTGCTCTGCTTTGTTCTATTCTGTTCCATTCTATTTTATTCTGTTCTGTTCTGTTCTATTCTGTTCTGTTCTCTATTCTTTTCTATTCTATTCCTTTCCGCTCTATTGTATTGTCCTATTCTGCTCTGCTCTGCTCTGTTCTGTTCTATTCTGTTCCATTCTATTTCATTCTGTTCTGTTCTCTATTCTTTTCTATTCCTTTCCGCTCTATTGTATTGTCCTATTCTGCTCTGCTTTGTTCTATTCTGTTCCATTCTATTTTATTCTGTTCTGTTCTGTTCTCTATTCTTTTTTATTCTATTCCTTTCCTCTCTATTGTATTATCCTATTCTGTTCTGCTCTTCTCTGTTCTGTTCTGTTCCATTCTATTTCATTCTGTTCTGTTCTATTCTGTTCCATTCTATTTTATTCTGTTCTGTTCTGTTCTGCTCTCTATTCTTTTCTATTCTATTCCTTTCCTCTCTATTGTATTATCCTATTCTGATCTGCTCTTCTCTGTTCTGTTCTATTCTGTTCCATTCTATTTCATTCTGTTCTGTTCTGTTCTCTATTCTCTATTCTTTTCTATTCTATTCCTTTCCGCTCTATTGTATTGTCCTATTCTGCTCTGTTCTGTTCTCTTCTGTTCCATTCTATTTCATTCTGTTCTACCCAGGTTGTTCCAGGAATGTCCTCACCATGCGTTGTAATTTTGTATCCCTTGGTCCAGATTCTTGCAGTGAGCCCCTTGGCCTGGAGGACGGGCGCGTCCCCCACCAACAGTTGGTGGCCTCCTCGTACCAGGAAGGACACCCCCCGGACGCCGGACGGCTGAACAGGGCATCCAGTGTGTAAGTGGACCGGAGCTACTCCAAGCTCGAGTGTTCTAGGAGCACACCAACTCAAGCAGCGATCCTCAACCTTGGCCACGGGGACAGGGATGGACTTCAGCGCCCAGAATTCTCCAGCATGCATGTGGAGAAGCACATATCTCTTTCTCTCCTTCCCCCATCCATCCATCCATCCATCCATCCATCCTTCTGTCCATCTAGATGTTTCTCCGTCTGAAGATGGGTGGACTTCAACTCCCAGAATTCTCCAGATAGCATGTTGAGAAGAACTGATCTATATATCTTTCTCTCATCTCGCTATCTCTCCATCCATCCTTCTTCATCCATCCATCCATCCATCCATATATCTCTCCATCGATCCATCTCTCCATCCATCCAACTTTTCATCAATCCACCCATCCATCTTTCCATCCATCTCTCCATCCAACTTCATCAATCCATCCATCTTTCCATCCATCTTTCCATCCATTCATCTCTCCATCCATCTCTCCATCCAACCATCCATCTATCCATCCATCCTTCTGTCCATCTAGATGTTTCTCAGCCTGAAGATGGGTGGACTTCAACTCCCAGAATTCTCCAGATAGCATGTTGAGAAGAACTGATCTATATATCTTTCTCTCATCTCGCTATCTCTCCATCCACCCTTCTTCATCCATCCATTCATCCATATATCTCTCCATCCATCCAACTTTTCATCAATCCATCCATCCATCTTTCCATCCATCTCTCCATCCAACTTCATCAATCCATCCATCTTTCCATCCATCTTTCCATCCATTCATCTCTCCATCCATCTCTCCATCCATCCATCCATCCATCCATCCTTCCTTCTGTCCATCTAGATGTTTCTCAGCCTGAAGATGGGTGGACTTCAACTTCCAGAATTCTCCAGATAGCATGTTGAGAAGAACTGATCTATACCTTTCTATCATCTCTCTATGTATCCATGTCTTCATCCGTTCATCCATCCATATCTCCATCCATCTCTCCATCCATCCAGCTTCATCAATCCATCCATCCATCCATCCATCTTTCTAGATGTTTCTCAGCCTGAAGATGGGTGGACTTCAACTCCCAGAATTCTCCAGATAGCATGTTGAGAAGAACTGATCTATATATCTTTCTCTCATCTCGCTATCTCTCCATCCATCCTTCTTCATCCATCCATCCATCCATATCTCTCTCCATCCATCCATCTCTCCATCCATCCAACTTTTCATCAATCCATCCATCCATCTTTCCATCCATCTCTCCATCCAACTTCATCAATCCATCCATCTTTCCATCCATCTTTCCATCCATTCATCTCTCCATCCATCTCTCCATCCATCCATCCATCCATCCTTCCTTCTGTCCATCTAGATGTTTCTCAGCCTGAATTTGGGTGGACTTCAACTTCCAGAATTCTCCAGATAGCATGTTGAGAAGAACTGATCTATACCTTTCTATCATCTCTCTATGTATCCATGTCTTCATCCGTTCATCCATCCATATCTCCATCCATCTCTCCATCCATCCAGCTTCATCAATCCATCCATCCATCCATCCATCCATCTTTCTAGATGTTTCTCAGCCTGAAGATGGGTGGACTTCAACTCCCAGAATTCTCCAGATAGCATGTTGAGAAGAACTGATCTATATATCTTTCTCTCATCTCGCTATCTCTCCATCCATCCTTCTTCATCCATCCATCCATCCATATCTCTCTCCATCCATCCATCTCTCCATCCATCCAACTTTTCATCCATCCACCCATCCATCTTTCCATCCATCTCTCCATCCAACTTCATCAATCCATCCATCTCTCCATCCATCCATCCATCCATCCATCCATCCTTCTGTCCATCTAGATGTTTCTCAGCCTGAAGATGGGTGGACTTCAACTTCCAGAATTCTCCAGATAGCATGTTGAGAAGAACTGATCTATACCTTTCTATCATCTCTCTATGTATCCATGTCTTCATCCGTTCATCCATCCATCTCTCCATCCATCTCTCCATCCATCCAGCTTCATCAATCCATCCATCCATCCATCCATCTTTCTAGATGTTTCTAGTCTGAAGATGGGTGGACTTCAACTCCCAGAATTCTCCAGATAGCATGTTGAGCAGAACTGATCTATATCCTTCTATCTTCTATCTATCTCTCCAACTCTTCATCCATCCATCCATCCATCTCTCCATCTCTTCATCTCTTCATCCATCCATCCATCCATCCATCCATCCATCCATCTTTCCATCCATCCATCCATCCATCCATCCATCCATCCATCCATCCATCCATCTATCTATCTATCTATCTATCTATCTATCTATCTATCTATCTATCTATCTATCTATCTATCTATCTATCTCTCCATCCTTCCATCTTTCCATCTTTCCATCCATCTATCTCTCCGTCCATCCAACCATCCATCTCTCCATCCATCCATCCATCTAACTCTTCATCCATCCATCCATCTCTCCACCCACCCATCCATCCATGCATCCACCCATCCTGGTGTTTCTCAACCTTGACCCCTTGCAGTTGGGTGGATTTCAATTCCCAGAATTCCCGCAGCCATCCCTTTACCTTTACCAGTTCTTTGGGTCTTCCTAACCTGGCTTTCTAGGAAAGAGGCCAAAAGCATGATGGGAACTTGTTCTCCTAGCCAGGATAGAAGAAGACGTGGCCATGACAGATGTTCAGAAGTTCCATCTACGATCATGATCTGGTCTGGACCGTAACCAATTTTGGGGTCTCCTTTTTCCAGACAAAACATGGAGCCAGGATGGAGCCCCCGGCAGTCTGACCCCAACCCCTACTTCCAGGTGGACCTCCTCCAGCCTTTCTTCATCACGGCGGTGGCCATTCAAGGTGGAGGCAGGTCTGGGGGATTCGTCTCACATTATCGCCTGCTCTACAGCAATGATGGGGTCCATTTTTGGAACTACAGTAAACCTGGTTATAGCCCAGCCACATCCTTGCAAGCTCAGGTATGGCGCCTCCCACTTCCAATTCAGGAGGGGATCCAGGACCCACAAGTCAGCCTGGCCTTGTAGTTTCCCTACCCTGTGGTAGAATGTGGTCTGTATCTGGGGTCTCCAATCTGTGGGCTGTGGCCTACTACTGGACCATGGCCTATTGGCTGTTTGTGCGAGCATTGCTACCCCATGCACACAAACATTAGCTTCACCACGAGCATTGCAGTCCCACTCGCACAAGCTTCCGGGGTGTTTGGAGCCCCCCTTGTATGAGCATCGCAGCCCCACTCGCGCAAGCTTCACCATGAGCATTGCGGCCCTACTCGTGCGAGCTTTGGGACAGCCTTTAATAGTGTCATCTTCCCATGGGCTACTCTCTTCCATTTTCCCATCCCTTTCTCTCCATCCTTAAAAGCTTCTCTTTGTTGCTCTTCTCTGCTTTGCCAAGAAGAGGAGAAGTTCCATGCTCTTGAACCACAGCTTCTGTCCTCTCCACACTCTCTTTGCACGTGTTGCCACAATCTAGGGAGTGATGGTGACCATCACAAAAATAGAGACAGCCTTTAATAGCGTCATCTTTCCGTGGGTTACTCTCTTCCATTTTTCTGTCCCTTTCTCTCCATTCTCTTTGTTGCTCTTCTCTGCTTTGCCAAGAGGAGAGGTTCCATGCTCTTGAACCACCGCTTTTGTCCCCTCCACACTCTCTTTGTGGGTGTTGCCACAATCTACGGAGTGATGGTGACCATCACAAAAATAGAGACAGCCTTTAATAGCGTCATTTTTCCGTGGGTTACTCTCTTCCATTTTTGCCATCCCTTTCTCTCCATCCTTAAAAACGTCTCTCCGGTGCTCTTCTCTGCTTTGCCAAGAGGAGGAGGTGGTTCCATGCTGTTTTGTCATCCTTCTGTCCGGCAGGTTCTGGAGGGGAACTCTGACAGCATCACTCCGACCCGACAGGAGCTCAGCCCGACTATCCTCACCCGTTTCCTGCGCTTCGTGCCCATGGAGTACCAGCAAAGCATTGCCTTGCGCCTGGAGGTGTTTGGCTGTGCCTGGAGTGAGTTGAGGATGGGGAGGGGAAGTTGGGGGCCTGGTGGGGATATTGGGGGGGCTGGAAGTTACAGAGATGGTGTAGCGCAGGGTTCCCCAACTTTTCCGGGTTGGCGGATTGGAGCAGAGAAGGGAGAAAAAAAGATAAATAACGCTTACACACCATTGAAAAGAGACACCAAAATCTAGAAAAGACAATGAGGCTATAACAAACACTATGTAGAAGGAACAGGTAGAAGACTAGCAGACCGCATCCATGAACACTAACTAGTGTCCAGGAACGCCAACTAGCTGCAAGAAGATCTGATGAAAACCCATTGCTTGCATGAGTGAGACCAAGAGCACCTCCAACACTTGTGTGAATGAGGCCTCAAGTGCCCACGACACTCACGCGAGGCTCCAAGTGCCTGCAATGCTCATGCAACTGGGGCTTTTGTGCATGCATGGGCACCAGCCAGCCACAGTTACAAATAAGCTACGGCCCACTAGTGGGCTGTGGCCCACAGGTTGGGGACCTCTAGCCAGTGGTGGGATTCAAATACCTGAACAACTGGTTCTCTTATTGGATGCAGGCCTGGGTCTCCGAGGCCTAGAACTTACTTCCGGAAGTGGCATCCATGTACTTCCGGTGGGCTGCTCTAGGCCTGGGAGGCGTCCGAGGCCTAGAAAAGACTTCTGGAAGTGGCATCCACGCACTTCCGGCGGGCCATTCTAGGCCTGGGAGGCCTTCGAGGCCTAGAACAGACTTCCGGAAGTGGCATCCACGCACTTCCAGCAGGCTGTTCTAGCCCTGGGAGGCATCCGAGGCCTAGAAAAGACTTCTGGAAGTGGCATCCACGCACTTCCGGTGGGCTGTTCTAGGCCTGGGAGGCATCCGAGGCCTAGAACAGACTTCCAGAATTGGCATCCACGCAATTCCGGCAGGCCGTTCTAGGCCTGGGAAGCGTCCGAGCCTAGAACGGACTTCCAGAAGTGGCATCCACGCACTTCCGGCAGGCTGTTCTAGCCCTGAGAGGCATCCGAGGCCTAGAACGGACTTCCGGAAGTGGTATTCACGCACTTCTGATGGGCCGTTCTAGGCCAGGGAGGCATCTGAGGCCTAGAACGGACTTCCGGAAGTGGCATCCACGCACTTCCGGCAGGCCGTTCTAGCCCTGGGAGGCATCCGAGGCCTAGAACGGACTTCTGGAAGTGGCATCCATGCAATTCCGGCAGGCAGTTCTAGGCCTGGGAGGCCTCCGAGACCTAGAATGGACTTCCGGAAGTGGTACTGATGCATTTCCGATGGGCTGTTCTAGGGCTGGGAGGCCTCTGAGGCTTAGAACAGAATTCCGGAAGTGGCATCCATGCACTTCCGACGGGCTGTTCTAGGCCTGGGAGGCCTCTGAGGCCTAGAACAGACTTCCAGAAGTGACATCCACGCAATTCCGGCAGGCCGTTCTAGGCCTGGAGGCCTCTTCCAGACCTCCGAGGCCTAAACTGGACTTCCGAAAGCACTGTGCAATTAGCTGGTTCTCCGAATTCAGCAAAGGTTAGCTACCGGTTCTGCTGAACCGGTGCAAACCGGCTGAATCCCACCACTGCCTCTAGCGTAGCCTGTGTCCTTCCTGAGAGATGCACCATCTCCAGTGTTGCTGAACGAACTCTGCCAATTTCGCCAAGGGAAAGGATACTGGGGGGGGGGGGGAGTCGTGACATCCTAAGAGCCAGATTTCCCAACTGCCCTCGGAGGGGGGGGGCAAGACAGCTTAACCGAGGCCGGATGAGGCTCACATTTTTGTGAGGGGTGTGTGTGTGTGTGTCCTCCTCTTCTTTTCCTCTGACTGTTTGGTTCTTTCTCGTGCGCCCCAGAGACGGAGCACGCCGAGGGCCGGTTGACCTCTGCCACCAGCAGCCCAGCCCCAGGGATAATCCGCACGAGACCCACAGCGGTTGCGACTTCTCCGGAGAAGCCCCCCTGGTTGCCGCCGGTCACCAAGCCGGAGACTGCGGCCGTTTCCCCCACCAGCCCCGTGAGGCCGACCCCTTCTCGCCGCTTCCAGAAAACCACCTTGCGGGTTGCCTTCTCCCCAGTGACACCCAGCATGGGCTGGCCCACCTCTCGGCCCCTGGTGACTCCGGGACCCAGCAGTGCTTCAAGAGGGCCTACGTGGCACGTTCTTCCACCCCGACCTGGAACACCGGGATGGAGGCCCGCCTTGTCAGGTGAGGCCAGCCTGCCACCCACACGGCAGGGTGGGAGGGACGCCCGGTTGGCGGATTCCAACTTAAAACCTGGCTCAAACACCCGTAACGGTGAGATGGACCTTGGAGTCCTAGTGGACGACCCCCTTCAACGTGAGCCCGCCGTGGGCGTCAGCAGCCCGGAAGGCTAATACAATCCTGGGTTGTATAACAACAGAGGCATAGAATCAAAATCATGTGAAGAATAAGTACCGCTTTGTAAATCCTTAGTAAGGCCACGCCTGGACTACTGCCGCCAATTTTGGTCACCGTATCACACACAAAAAAAAGATGTTCAGACTTTTGGAAAAAGTGCAGAGAAGAGCAACTGAGGTGATTAAGGGCCTGGAGACTCGAACACGTGACGAACGGCTGCCGGACTTGGGTTCGGCTAGTCTAGAGAAAAGAACTATTTATTTATTATTTATTAATAAAATTTATATGCCCCCCCAATCCCTAGGGACTCAGGGCGGCGTACAAAATTAAAACAATAAATATAACAATAAAAATGAGTGCATTCACACAGCATGTCCCAATCGTATCCCGGCCCCCCCCCCGGGGACATCAACCCCAGGCGTGCCGGAACAGGAGAGTTTTAATAGCTTTCTTGAAGGCCGGCAAGGTGGGAGTAGTTGGAATCTCGGGGGGAAGTCGATTCCACCAGGTCGGAGCCACCACAGAAAAGGCCCTTCCCCGAGGGCCCGCCAGCCGACATTGACTGGCCGACGGGACCTGAAGGAGGCCCAATCTGTGGGACCTCACCGGTCTCTGGGAACTATGCGGCAGTATGCAGTCCTGTAAGTAACCTGGTCCTAAGCCATGAAGGGCTTTAAAGGTGATAACCAACACCTTGAATTGCGTCCGGAGATCCACAGGAAGCCAGTGCAGCTCGCGGAGGATAGGTGACACGTGGGCGTACCTTGGCGCGCCCACAATCGCTCTCGCGGCTGCATTCTGAACCAACTGCAGCCTCCGAACGCTCTTCAAGGGTAGCCCCGTGTAGAGCGCATTACAGTAATCCAGTCTTGAGGTGACAAGGGCATGAGTGACCGTGAGTAGAGCCTCCCGGTCCAAATAAGGCCGCAACTGGTGCACCAGGCGAACCTGGGCAAAGGTCCCCCCTGGCCACAGCCGATAGATGTCGTTCCAAATTTAGCTGTGAGTCCAGGAGGACACCCAAGTTGTGTGCCTGCACGGAGGGGGGTAAATTTACACCCCCCCCCGCAGGACTAATGATGGACCATCAGGATGACCCTTGGGGGGCAAGACCCAGAGCCACTCAGTCTTGTCAGGGTTGAGTCTAAGCCTGTTCACCCCCATCCACCCCTCTGGGGGGTGACACGATAGCAGCATTCCAATATTCGAAGGGCTGCCCCCAAGAAGGAGGGGGGTCAACTTACGCTCCCGTAATTCTGTAAGGCTCTCCCGCCTTGCAGAATGGCGGTGTTCGACTAGATGACCTCCAAGGTCCCTTCCAATTCCATGATTCTGGCAAGGGTCTCCTGCCCGAGCAAGGGGCTGGACTAGACGACCTCCACGATCCCTTCCAACTGTGTGATTCGGTAAGGGGTCTCCGGCTCGAGCAGGGGGCTGGACTAGATGACCTCCGCAGTCCTTTCCAACCCTGTTATTCTATTAGGTCAGCTGTGCCATGATGTCATGGGTGAGGTGATGTCATGAATGCTCCACCCACCCACCCCCAGATTTGGATGGAAAGGAACAAGTAGAAGCCCACCGACGCTCATTTCAGCTTCCAGCCTCGCAGAGACCAGCATGGCCCCTCCACGGATCCCACCCCACGCTACCCCTGACTCAGTTTCCCCTCTGTTTTGGCAGTGCCGACTCTCATCCCTTCGGCTGGAATGCCCCGGATCCTGTGCGTCCAGGGACAATTTGCCTGCGAGACCATGGGTTGTGTGGAAGCGGCGTTTGTGTGCGACGGGCAGCAGGATTGCGTGGACGGCTCGGACGAGGCCCACTGTGGTGAGTGCGCTACCAGCACTGGCACAGCCGTCGGTTAGTCCAGTTGGCGCTGGGCTCCTGTTGTGTTCAGGACAGCGAGAGGCTATGAGGCTCTCCTTCGGGCTTCCGGCGTGCGACTGCCGTGTTTAGCTGCAGGGGTTCCCAGAGAAGAGTTTTTTGTTGTTCCCTTTCATCCTGCGGTTGGGTGGTCTGTCCAAAGGTCTTTGGGTTGATGGGTTCCAAGTCTACACATGGAGGGGGTGGACTTCACATGGAGTCCATCTGGGAGGAGGAGAGGGAGGGAGAGGGGGAGGAGGTCGTGGTGGAGAAGGAGGAGGAGGAGGAGGAGAAGGAGGACAATGAAGAGAATAGATGAGGAGGAGGAGGGGGAGGACGATGAAGAGAATAGATGAGGAGGAGGAGGAGGAGGAGGAGGAGGAGGAGGAGATGGAGAATAATGAGATGGAGGATAATGAGAAGACAAGAGATACAAAGTAGAAGAAGGATAAGGAGGTGATGGAGAAGGAGGAGGAGGAGGAGAATAATGAGAATAGATGAGAAGGAGGAGGAGGGGAGGAGGAGGAGGAGAAGAAGAGGAGATGGAGAAGAAGATGGAGGATAATGAGGAGGAGACAAGAGATGAAAAGGAGGAGGAAGAGGAGGAGGTGGTGGTGGAGGAGGAGAAGACGGCAGAAAAGGAGAAGGAAAAGGAAATGGTGGAGAAAGAGGAGGAGGATAATGAGAAGGAGAATAGATGAGGAGAAGCAGAAAGAGAAGGAGAGGAGAAAGTGGGGGTGGAGAAGGAAGATAGTGGAGAAAGGAGGAGAAGATGCTGGAGGAAGAGGAGGAGAATAAGGAGGAGAATAATGAGGAGACAATACATGAAGAAGAGAAGGAGGAGTAGGATAATGAGAAGGAGACAATAGATGAAGAAGAGAAGGAGGAGTAGGATAATGAGGAGACAATAGACGAGGAGAAGAAGGAGGAGGATAATGAAGAGAATAGATGAGGAGTAGGAGGAGAAGGAAAGGAGGAGGAGGAGAAGGAATATAATGAGAAGGAGAAGAAGATGGAGGATAATGAAGACGAGACAAGAGATGAAAAGTAGGAGAAGCAGAAGGAGAGGAGGAAGTGGGGTGGAGAAGGAAGATAGTGGAGAAGGAGGAGGAGAAGATGGTGGAGGAGCAGGAGAAGAAGGAGGAAGATAAAGAGAAGGAGACAATAGATGAGTAGGAGAAGGAGAAGGCAGAGGAGGAGGTGGTGGTGGAGAAAGAGGAGGAGGAAGAAGATAGGGAAGAGGAGGAAGACAGGGAGGAAGAAGGGGAGGAAGAGAAGGAAAGGAGAAGGAAGATAATGAGAAGGAGGCAATAGAGGAGAAGCATAAGGAGAAGGAAGAGAGGAGCAGAAGGTGGTGGTGGAGGAGGAGGAGATGGAGAAGGATAACGAGAAAGAGACAATAGATGAGAAGGAGAAGGAGGATAATGAGAAGGAGGCAATAGATGAGGAGAAGAAGGAGAAGAAGAAAGAGGAGGAGGAGATGGTGGTGGTGGTGGTGGAGGAGGAGGAGATGGAGGAGGATAACGAGGAGACAATAGATGAGGAGAAGGAGGATAATGAGGAGACAATAGATGAGGAGAAGCAGAAGGAGGAGGAGAAGGAAGAGGAGGCGGAGGAGGAGAAGATGATGGTGGTGGTGGTGGTAGAGGAGGAGGAGGAGGAGGAGGAGATGGAGGAAGATAAAGAGAAGGAGACAATAGATGAGTAGGAGAAGGAGAAGGCAGAGGAGGAGGTGGTGGTGGAGAAAGAGGAGGAGGAAGAAGATAGGGAAGAGGAGGAAGACAGGGAGGAAGAAGGGGAGGAAGAGAAGGAAAGGAGAAGGAAGATAATGAGAAGAGGCAATAGAGGAGAAGCATAAGGAGAAGGAAGAGAGGAGCAGAAGGTGGTGGTGGAGGAGGAGGAGATGGAGAAGGATAATGAGAAAGAGACAATAGATGAGAAGGAGAAGGAGGATAATGAGAAGGAGGCAATAGATAAGAAGGAGAAGGAGGATAATGAGAAGGAGGCAATAGATGAGGAGAAGAAGGAGAAGAAGAAAGAGGAGGAGGAGATGGTGGTGGTGGTGGAGGAGGAGGAGATGGAGGAGGATAACGAGGAGACAATAGATGAGGAGAAGGAGGATAATGAGAAGGAGACAATAGATGAGGAGAAGCAGAAGGAGGAGGAGAAGGAAGAGGAGGTGGAGGAGGAGAAGATGATGGTGGTGGTGGTGGTAGAGGAGGAGGAGGAGGAGGAGATGGAGGAGGATAACGAGAAGGAGACAATAGATGAGAAGGAGAAGGAGGATAATGAGACCATAGATGAGGAGAAGCAGAAGGAGAAGGAAGAGGAGAAGAAGGAGGAGGAGGAGGAGATGGTGGTGGTGGTGGAGGAGGAGGAGGAGATGGAGAAGGATAACGAGAAGGAGACAATAGAGGAGAAGGAGAAGGAGGATAATGAGAAGGAGATCATAGATGAGAAGCAGAAGGAGAAGAGGAGGAGGAGGAGGAGAAGATGGTGGTGGTGGTGGTGGAGGAGGAGATGGAGGAGGATAACGAGAAGGAGACAATAGAGGAGAAGGAGAAGGAGGATAATGAGAAGGAGACAATAGATGAGGAGAAGCAGAAGGAGAAGGAAGAGGAGGAGAAGATGGTGACGGTGGTGGTGGAGGAGGAGGAGATGGAGGAGGACAACGAGAAGGAGAGAATAGATGAGGAGAAGGAGAAGAAGAAGAAGAGTCATCTTGTGAATTAACAGCCTTCGGCAATTCTACCACCTGGTGACCGAAGTCAACCCAGGCTAAAGCGGGGCTTGGTTGGCAAACTGTAGTTAAACCACGGTCGAACAGGCCAAGGCTTAGGATCCAACCCCCGCCAACCTCTCCACGACTCCCGAACGGCCTCTTCCATCTGCTCCTTTGCCAGGCGGCCCCACGGCCCCCACCGTCCCCACCGTGGCACCGCCGATCCCGCCGGGCCCCCCCAGCGCCTGCTCCTCCAAGCAGTTCTCCTGCCACCGCGGGGGGGAGTGCCTGAGCCTGGAGCGCCGCTGCGACCTGCGCCACGACTGCCCGGACGGCTCCGACGAAGCCAACTGCGGTAGGCGGGGGAGTGGGAGAGGGGGAGGAGGAGCTGTGGACCCTCACCTCCACGAGTACCCAGTCCCCCCCCCCAAGGTGCCGCTCCCGGGCTCCGGTGGGCATTTCCCGCGGGAGATGGGGCGGCATCTGCCCTGGTCTTGCCACCTATATTTTATTCGCCTTCTCCTCTCTGCTTCTCCTGCTTCTCTTCCTCCTCTTCCTCCTCTTTCTCCTCCTGCTCCTGCTCCGCCTGCTGCTCCTCTGCCCCCTCTTCCTCTTTCTTCTACTCCTCCTCTTCCTCCTCCTGCATTCTCTGTTCCTCCTCCTGCTGTTGCTCTCCTCCGCTTCCTCCTCCCCAACTCTCTCTCCTCCTCCTCTTTCTCCTCCTGCTCCTCCTCCCCTTCTTCTCTTCTTTGTCATCTTCCCCTTCTTCTTTCTCCTCTTCTTCCTTCTCTTCTTCTCCTCCTCCTCCTCTTCCTCTTTTCCTCCTTTTTCTCCTCCTGTTCCTCTCCTCCTCTTCTTCTCTTCTTTGTCCTCCTCCTCTTCCCCTTCTTCTTTCTCCTCCTCCTTCTCCTCCTCTCCTCCTCCTCTTCCCCTTCTTTCTTCTCCTCCTCTTCTTCCTCCTCCTTCTTCCTCCTCTTTCTCCTCCTGCTGCTGCTCTACCCCCTCTTCCTCTTCCTTCTATTCCTCTTCCTCCTCCTGTGTCTTCTCTTCCTCCTCCTGCTGCTGCTCTCCTCCTCCACTTCCTCCTCCCCAACTCTTTCTCTTCCTCCTCTTCTTCCTCCTGCTCCTCCTCCTCCTTCTCTTCCTCCTCTTCCTCCTCTTCTTTCTCCTCCTCCTCCTCTTCTACTTCTTCCTCCTTCTTCTTCCTCCTTCTTCTTCCTCCTTTTTCTCCTCCTGTTCCTCTTCGTCCCCTTCTTCTCTTCCTTGTCCTTCTCCTCCTCTTCTACTTCTTCCACCTCCTCCTTCCTTTTTCTCCTCCGCTTCCTCCTCCGCAACTTTCTCTTCCTCCTCTTCCTCCTCCTCCTCTTCTTCTCCTCCTCCTCCCCTTCTTCTTTCTCCTCCTCCTCCTACTTTTTTCTCCTCCTTCTTGCTCCTTTATCTCCTGTTCCTCTTCCTCCCCTTCTTCTCTTCCTTGTCCTCCTCCTCCTCTTCCCCTTTTTCTCTCCTCCTCCTTCTCCTCCTCTTCTTTTTTCTTCTCCTCTTCCACTTCTTCTTCCACCTCCTCCTCCTTCTTTCTTTTTCTCCTCCTGTTCCTCCTCCTCCCCTTCTTCTTCCTTCTCCTTCTCTTCCCTTTCTTCTCCTCCTCTTCCCCTTCTTCTTTCTCCTCCTCCTCTCCTCCTTCTTCCTCCTTTTTTTCCTCCTGCTCCTCCTCTCCTCCTCCTCCTCCTCTTCCTCCCCCAGTGGACTGTATCCTGTCTCCATGGAGCCCCTGGAGCGAATGCAGCCGCTCTTGTGGGCTGGGCGTCACCTTCCGAAGGCGCGACCTACTCCGCAACGCTCTCCCGGGTGGACGTTGTGACCGGGATGAGTTTGACAGCCGGTCCTGCTTCCTCCGGGCCTGTCCAGGTATTCCTCGGCCTTCCTGCCCCCGGTACCAGTTGTGGGTTGACCCCAAATCCTTCCTCCCCCATTCCTAGACTTTCCAAAAACCTGGACTCCACCGGAACCCCTGAGAAAAAAAAACTCAAGCTAATATTTTGAGCCACCTTGGTGGAACCTGGTGAAATGCTGAAGATTCCACATTTTACTTCATATTTTGAAGTATTTTTTTAATTTTTTTATTAATAATACAAAATTAAAAACGCATTGGACATAGATATGACGTCACTGGTTCCACACATCTTCCGACATTTTACAGTAGTATTAGTACTCATATATATATATATATATATACCCGAATAACCAAAGACCTACATACAAACACCCGTGAAAACCTCAGAAAACATGTGTGTGTGTGTGTGTGTGTGTGTGTGTTTTCTGAGGTTTTCGCGGGTGTTTGTATGTAGGTCTTTTGGTTATTCGGGTTTTCTCCTGCGTCAAATTGGAAGTGTCTTGGCGATGTTTCGACGAAATCTCATTCGTCATCTTCAGGCTGGTGTTTTTGGCTTCGTGCTTCTAGAAGCACAAAGCCGAAAACACCAGCCTGATTCCCTTTAACAAGGCCGGCGATTCCCTTCAGAACCCCAGCCCCGAACCAATTGGAAAATTGAGCCCAAGCCGCGGAACCGCCACCTTGCTTAGCAATGGAATTTCCCTTCCCAACGGGGGTCGTAAGTCGAGTCACTGCGTTTGGTGACTCCTTGGCAAAAAGTTTGGGAAGAATGGGAAAGTCAGATGCAAGAGGCCAAGGCAGAATGTGCTTTCCCCATAAGGAAATCAGGGGAGAAACATGTGCTGGGTTTCCCAAGGGCGTTTTCGGCCTATAAAGTATCTCCCAGTGGTGCCCTTTCCGCTCAAGAATATCATTCCCTGGACGATTTGGGGGTGTTATCCTCGAAAGAAGCTGACTGGAAGTGAATCCAAGCCAGGAGGAAGCTAGCGACCGCTTCCCTCAGCTGGTTCAGGTAGCCCACGACTTAAAATAGTTCATTTACTATGACGGCACTGGAAAAAAAGAGACTTAGGGCCGTTTTTCACACCGGGGCTACTTCCGCCTGCTTTTCCCTGCCACAGTGAACGGAGTCTGGGCCTCCTGGGGTGAGTGGTCAGACTGCGACGCTGAGTGCCGGGGGGGCGTGAGGAGTCGTACCAGGACCTGCGAAGACCCCCCACCCAAAAACGGCGGGCAGCTCTGTCCCGGAGATGCCGTGCAGATGGAAACGTGCAACCAACAGCCTTGCGGAGACGCTCGGGGTGAGGAAAAGCAGTTCACTGGGGCTGAGAGGGAGGAGCAGGGGGGGAAACAGAGAGTAGAGGCTTCAATCGGGATCCAGGACACCCCCTCCCTGGAAGAAGCACTCTGCACACGCCCAGAGAGCAGCAGATGCGAATCTGCCAGGTGTCCAGTGGGCATTTTCAGAACAAGAAACTCCTAGGACATGATTTGACCAAGCGTATAATCCTTTACTGAAAGTTTACATTGGCATGGAAGCAGAACCAGCTCCGGTTTTCCCGCTCGAAAGCTGAGCTAATGAAACAATAGATTCCCTCGCTCCCACCCACCAGCTGTTCCTATTGTCCGATAGTAATAGTTCTTCTTGTGATGGAAACAGCTCGCTCCTCCATCGAGCATCTGAATCCATGGCCTTGAGTGTCTCCTTCTTGAGCAAGGAGTTGGAAGAGAAGATCTCCACGGCCCCTTCCACCTCGGTCATTCGGTTAGCTCTGCTCCTGTACATCCCTCGTCTTTCTCCACAGACTGTGGCCCAGACATGGTCTTCGTACAAGCCGGGCACTGTGCCCGCGGCCTAGTGGACCCTTGCCCGCAGACGTGCCGCCAGCTGAGTGTCCGGAGGACCTGTCAGAGCAGCTGCGTAGAGGGTGAGTTTTGAGTCTTTGGCCAGGGTTGGGTGGGTATCTTTGCACCCCTTCTTTGCAGGTACCTAATGTTCCTCCATCGCTGTGCACCTTTGCAGGTTGTCGCTGCCCCCCTGGTCTCTTCCTGCAGGAGGGAGGCTGTGTGAACATCAGCCAGTGTCACTGCTTCTTTGACCAGGACCACCGCCGGCCAGGAGAGATCTTTCTGAGGGACAACTGCAGCCAGTGGTGAGTGGGATGGATCCCCGGTGTCGGCAGATCCCATCCCTTCCTCTGCTGAGCTGTTTACTCTAGGACAGTGGTTCTCAACCTTTTTAATGCCACGACCCCCCAACCAGTTGTAAGTCGAGGACTACCCAACCGGTCGTAAGTTGAGGACTTTCCCTGCCCGGGAGCGCTGCCCATGCGTGGTGCCGCCCCCTGTGCCGGCCGAGGCGTAGCTGGCAAGCGGCAGAGACGGCGCAGGCCGACCACCGGCTGGGCCACCAGCTGGCCCAGCCCAAGGGAGGTAAGGCACCCGCTGGCCCCCACGCGCACCAGCAACCCTCCCTGCGCCCGCCGGCCTCCCACCACCCACCCCTGGCCCTCTTTTACTTACATTTTTAGCAGTTGCTCAGCAGGGAGGGGTGGAAGCTTCCAGACAGCTCGCCTTCACTGCAGACAACTCGCAGCCCCGTTTGCAGACTGGGGCTTTTGGCGGGCTCAGCAGGGCAGAGACAGCCTGGACAATTCCTATTGGCTTTGGAAGGCCGATAGAATTAGACTCTATTCAAGAGAGTCTATTCTATTGGCTTTCGAAAGCCAATAGAATAAAAGGGAGTAGCACAGCTAAGGAAAAGGGGGGGGGAAATGGCGGACTGCGTTGTTTGGCGACCCCCGTGAAATGGTCGTCCGACCTCAAATGGGTTGAGAACCACTGCTCTAGGAAGTGGTGAACCGGTGTGCCTAGAAGATGGGGGGGGCTTCCTTGGAGACTGTTGGGGGGTTCCCACCTGGGGACGGTGAGGACGATTCCTGCATGGGACTGGACAAGGTTCAAACACCTCAATTTTGGAATTTTTTAAGGGCAGGCTCTGTTATAGAACTATATCTCTGGTCGCCATTTTCTCTGTAGCGGCCCCTATGGGCAAATCTCCTTGCTCTTGGGAATCAACAAATCTTTGCTCGCCGCTGTCTCGATTTCATTTTTATTTATTCTTGCACAACCCTGGCTTGAGTTGTAACAGGGGTTGGCAACCTTAAACACTCAAAAGAGCCAATTGGACCCGTTTCCCACAGAAAAGAAAACACTGGGAGATGTAAAACATGGGCGCGCATGTACGCGCGCCACAGGGAGGGGCATGATTGAAGAGCTTAATTAAAAAGAAATAGAGGGCGCTGTGCATGAGTTCTCTCTCTCCCTCTCTCCCCCCCCACTCTCTCTCCCGCTCTCTCTTTCTCTCCCTCCCTCTTTCCGATTTTCTGCTCACCTGGCAAGCTGGCTTCACGCTGTTCTCCAACAAGCTG
Organism: Crotalus adamanteus; assembly: GCA_039797435.1. Lineage (NCBI taxonomy): Eukaryota > Metazoa > Chordata > Lepidosauria > Squamata > Viperidae > Crotalus > Crotalus adamanteus. The sequence goes on from CM077936.1 coordinate 1,445,883, forward strand.
ACACACATTCTTATTGGGCTGGCTCTCTCCTGCCCTTGGTCTGCCAGTCCTCTTCCCCCACTCAGTGTGAGTGTGTGTGTGAGAGAGAAAGAGAGGGTGTGAGACAGACAGCGAGAGAGAGAGAGCTGCTACTTGCAGCTTTCTGCTGCTTCCTGCAGAGATGCAGCAAAGGCAGGAGCCCCGCCCAATAAGATTGTCAGCTTGGAGAAAAGTGTGAGGCCACTCTCTTTTTCACACACACACACACACACACACACACACACACACAGAGAGAGAGAGAGAGAGAGAGAGAGAGAGAGAAGGGAGGCGCAAGTACCTCTCTTTGTCTCTGTGTGTGTGTGTCTCTCTCTCTGCAAATGGCAGAGGAGGACTGGGAACTGCAGAAGAAGGCTCAAAGAGCCACATGCAGCTCTGGAGCCGCAGGTTGCAGACCCGTGAGTTGGAACATTCTGTGGCCCCTATTGGAAGAATAATTTGGAGTCCCAGCTCAAGCTGGGGTCGCGCAAGAAGAAATCAAAAGGAAAGCAAGCACCTGTGAGGAGAGGAGATTTATTTATTCTTCCCCCAAAGCAAGGAGATTTGCCTATCGGGGCAGCTACAGAGAAAACGGGGGACAGCGATAGAGTTTTACAGGGGAGCCCGCCCTTGGTGTGGAAGCGTGTACGTGTTGAGAAAAGGTTGATTAAATCAAGTGAGGTCAACTGAGTCTCTTCGTTTGAGTCGTGAGCACGATAAGGATGCTTATATCGTCTTGAGTTTTGTGTGTTTGCTTGGGTGTGTTTACAATTTGAAATAAGCGTGTCATTGATTCTCGCGTTTGCGTTTAAGTTGAAGGGATTTTGGAAGCTGTTAATTAGTAACTTGGTTGGAGACCTTGAGTAGTGAACATATGATTCCCTATACCAGCCTTTCTGGCTTGGTGGCTCGAAAGGGAGGAGCAGGGAAATGTGCAGCACAAATGGACACACGCACAGCAGTGGCGCAAATGGGTGCATGCATGCGCAAATGGGCTACTGGCACCCACGCAAGTGGGCCTCTGGTACCCACGTGCATGCATAAACAGGCCTCTGGTGCCTGCACGCCTGGGCAAACGGGGCACCCATATGATGCTGGTGGAGGTGCTAGCACACGTGTGCACGCGCAACCAGAGCAGCTAGCGGCCGCGCAGCAGCACCACCGCAAGTGGGGGGAGCTCGCTAGCTATTCCTGCGGCCCAGTGGCCAACACGCCACAGCCCCGTAGTGGGCAGCTGACCATAGGTCGGGGCCCCCTGCCCTATACAATAATTTTTAACACAATTATATACATTTATGATTCTTCCCATACACCTCAAATCGTTTCTCTCTGGGACCTCAAAGCAGAAGCAAGCCGGGCTGAGCCATCGGCCTACAAGAGGGTGCTTAAACTCCGTTTCGTCCTCACGCAGCGTTTGTCTGGACGGCACGGTGACCTGTGACGCGGTGGCCTGCCCGGTGAAGTGCGGCTGGTCGGCTTGGTCTCCGTGGACCCCCTGCAGCCGGAGTTGCGGAGTTGGGATGCAGCAAAGGTTCCGGTAAGAAACGGCACAACGTGCTTGGCATCGGTTCACCCGGGAGTCCTTGGCGAGGCTGAGACGCTATCTTGGGTGGGACCCCTCGGGATCCAGTGGAAGTCGGGCGCAGAATTGGGTGTTGGTTGTGCCGCCCAGGAGGAGGAGTGTGTTTGTTTGTTTGTTTGTTGTTGGTAATCCTGAACAACAGTTCATTTAGTCCACGTTTGTAGCGTCCTGCAGTCACGTGACCGTGTTTCACAGCGTACCGTCAGTTCCCTTAACGACTGCAGTATTTTCTTAACCGCGGCGTCATTTTACGACCGCAGCAGTCGCTCAAGGCGCACCACAAACAGCTTGCAAAACCCAGCTGGTCGCGTGGGTGACCCTTGTCACAACTCTCACGAATTAACAACCGTGATGGACGGTCGTAAACGGAAGGCTGGCTCTATACACTACCCGTGCTTGAAAACGAAAAGTCCCTTAATACCGTCCTCTTTCTCGGCAGGTCTCCGTCCAACCCGGCGGCAGCCAACGGGGGCGCCCCATGCCAAGGAGACGCCCAGGAGGTGCGCGAGTGTCACACAAGCTGCATCGCAGGTAAGAGCAACGGTAACATCTGTTGTCGCTTTCTGCAGGGCGGACTTCCTCTTATTTATTTCGTACGGCATAGCAGAATACAGCGTTTATGCCAGGGGTCATAATGGATGAGAAGCGAAACGTCTTCAAAGAATAATAAGAAAGTCCCATGAGGACACAGATAAGCCTCCGAGTAGCCTCAACGGCTCTCTAAAAGAAGGCAAATGACCAGTTTTTCTGCAAGGAGTATAAACCCTTCCACTCCCCGCCGTCCAGTCAGAGCTGAAGAAGCTTCTTGGATGAGAAGCGAAACGTCTTCAAAGAATAATAAGAAAATCCCACGAGGACACAGAGAAGCCTCCGAGTGGCCTCAACGCCTCTCTAAAAGAATGCAAATGACCAGTTTTTCTGCAAGGAGTATAAACCCTTCCACTCCCCACCATTCAGTCAGAGCTGAAGAAGCTTCTTGGATGAGAAGCGAAACGTCTTCAAAGAATAATAAGAAAGTCCCATGAGGACACAGAGAAGCCTCCGAGTGGCCTCATCGGCTCTCTAAGAGAATGCAAATGACTAGCGGTCTTCAAGAAGTATAAATCCTTCCATTCCCCACCATCATTTTTCCCCCTGAAGAAGTCTCTGATTGGATGGTGGGGAATGGAAGGATTTATACTCCTCATAGATAGCTGGTCATCTGCCTTCTTTTCGAGAGTCGTTGAGGCCACTTGGAGGTTTACCTGTGTCCTCGGCATCACCTGAGCAGTGCAGATGTGTGTGGAGCCTTCCTGGCTACAGGATGTTTTTGTGCTCTGTGTCCCTTCCCGGTTGACGGCAGGCGCAGGCCGTTGGGGGATGAGCCTGTGTTGTCGGCATCACAAACTGAAGCGCAAAACGGTCCCTGCCGTTTGCGATGTTTTCTGGAGATTCGTTCATTCTCCCGCACCATTCGGAGGGGCGGAGGTTCATCCCAAAGTGCGTAGCTAAATGTCTCTGAGGTGCCGGCAACCCAAACGGCGAAGTTCAACCACACCGACTTCCTGAGGAAGCAAGCCGTGCTGTCCATGACGGATGCATTTCCAGAACCTCAAGACGCGCAAAGGCCTAGCCAGGATGGCTGCGGGTGATAGCGGTCAAACCGGAGAGGAGGGCGATGGTGGGAAAGCCTCACCGTTAGACACTACAAGCGGGAGTTTCGGCAACCACCACGGGCGCAGGAGTGGTACGGAGGGGACATACCAGGGCCAACACCCGGTCTCACAAAGGGGTACCTGCAGCTCGCATCCTCACTCTATCTTCGCTGGTCCGCCAAACCGGAAACCACTGCGCTGTACCGTTTCAGACAAACGGTTGTCCGATCTCTTTTTCTGACCGTGAAGTTGGCTGCGGGTGACATCGGTCAAACCGGAGAGGAGGGCAACAGCTGGAAAGCCTCACCGTTAGACACTACAAGCGGGAGTTTCGGCAACCACCACGGGCGTAGGAGTGGTACGGAGGGGACATACCAGGGCCAACACCCGGTCTCACGAAGGGGTACCTGCAGCTCGCATCCTCACTCTACCTTCGCTGGTCCGCCAAACCGGAAACCACTGCGCTGTACCGTTTCAGACAAACGGTTGTCCGATCTCTTTTTTTGACCGTGAAGTTCTACGGTTTTCGTCCCGCCACCCACCCACCCACCCACCCAGCAACTCCCTCTCCCCTCTCTCTCCTGTCCCCTGCAGAAACGGCTTTGCTCTGGAGCGACTGGACCCCCTGGTCCCCCTGCTCCAAGACCTGCTTCTACGCCCCGGATCTGGTCGGCACGCGCAAACGATTCCGGCATTGCAACGGTACCGCACAGGCCGTCGGGTGCGACGGAGAGAGCGTGCAGGAAGAGGACTGTGACACTCCCCTGTGCCCAGGTGAGCAGCTGAAGGGATGCCAAGGGTGGGAGGTCAGAATTCGCACCCGGTTGCAACCAGAATTCTCCCAGATCGTTCTGCTTCGTTGGAGAAACTCCTTTCGGGGTACGGGGTCCTGTGTAGATAGTCCTCAACTTACGAGCCCCAATTTCCCTTGCGAAGTGAGGCAGTTCTTAAGCAAGCTTTGCCCCATTTGACGACCTTGATCGGAGCTTAATGCAGGCTTAGCTGTGATTTTCCTTTCATAAATTAAGCTCAGCTTTGATCGCAGCTTAATGCAGGCTTAGCTTTGATTTCGTCTCTCATAAATTAAGCTCAGTTTTGATCTCAGCTTAATGCAGGCTTAGCTTTGATTTTCCCCTCATAAATTAAGCTCAGCTTTGATCAAAGCTTAATACAGACTTAACTTTGATTTTCCTCTCATAAATTAAACTTAGCTTTGATCGAAGCTTAATACAGGCTAAGCTTTGATTTTCCTCTCATAAATTAACTCTCAGCTTTAATCGAAGCTTAATTCAGGCTTAGCTTTGATTTTCCCCTCATAAATTAAGTTCAGCTTTGATCTAAGCTTAATTCAGCCTTAGCTTTGATTTTCCCCTCATAAATTAAGCTCAGCTTTGATCGAAGCTTAATGCAAGCTTAGCTTTGATTTTCCTCCCATAAATTAAGCTCAGCTTTGATCGCAGCTTAATGCAGGCTAAGCTTTGATTTTCCTCATAACGTAAGCTCAGCTTTGATCGGAGCTTAATTTGGGCTTAGCTTTAATTTTCCTTTCATAAATTAAGCTCAGCTTGATTGAAGCTTAATTTGGGCTTAGCTTGGATTTCATCTCTCATAAATTCAGCTCAGATTTGATGGAAGCTTAATGCAGGCTTAGCTTTGATTTCGTCTCTCATAAATTAAGCTCAGCTTTAATTGAAGCTTAATGCAGGTTTAGCTTTGATTTTCCTCTCATAAATTAACTCTCAGCTTTAATCGAAGCTTAATGCAGGCTTAGCTTTGATTTTCCCCTCATAAATTAAGTTCAGCTTTGATCTAAGCTTAATTCGGCCTTAGCTTTGATTTTCCCCTCATAAATTAAGCTCAGCTTTGATCGAAGCTTAATACAGACTTAACTTTGATTTTCCTCTCATAAATTAAGCTCAGCTTTGATCGCAGCTTAATGCAGGCTTAGCTTTGATTTTCCCCTCATAAATTAAGCTCAGCTTGATTGAAGCTTAATTTGGGCTTAGCTTTGATTTCATCTCTCATACATTAAGCTCAGATTTGATCAAAGCTTAATTCAGCCTTAGCTTTGATTGTCATCTCTCATAAATTAAGCTCAGCTTTAATTGAAGCTTAATGCAAGCTTCGCTTTGATTTTCCTCTCATAAGTTACATTCAGCTTGATCGGAGCTTAATGCAGGCTTAGCTTTGATTTTCCCCTCATAAATTAAGCTCAGTTTTGATCGAAGCTTAATTCAGGCTAAGCTTTGATTTCGTCTCTCATAAATTAAGCTCAGCTTTAATTGAAGCTTAATGCAGGCTTCGCTTTGATTTTCCTCTCATAAATTCAGCTCAGCTTTGATCGGAGCTTAATCCAGGCTTAGCTTTGATTGTGGTCTCGTTCCTTCAGCTCAGCTTTGATTGACGTCTCCGACCATCCCGGCTGGGGATGCCACCCTTCCAAAGCCAGGGGGACCCGAACCCAATCCTCAGCCCCCCACTCCCACCTAACAGATGTCAGTGGTGAAGGAGGAGGGCTTAAACCTGGTTTAAGCCCCCTCCCCAATATATCTCCGCAGTGGAGGGTATCTGGACCCCTTGGTCCGCCTGGTCCGTCTGTTCGGCGCCTTGTGACTCCGGGGTGCAGACCCGCAACCGCACCTGCTCCAAGCCGGCCTATGGGGGTCCCGGATGCTCGGGACCCCTGATCCAGACCCGGGATTGCCACACACAGCCCTGCCGAGGTAGGGATTTTTTTTTTTTTAATTCCGTGGATCTTTTTCCATCGCCTATGTCTTATTTTTATAAACAACCGAACACACACACACACACACACACACGAAAACACTTCCTATTTTCCCCACAACAACAGAACGCAGCAGACTAGAACTCAGCGTCACCGGCGATTGGTCCCAGGTCACCCAGCCGGTTGTTGTGCCTAAGGCGGGACTCGGCCTCACCCTCTCCTGGGGATTGGCCCAAAGTCACGACGAAGGCAGGACGAGGGACCTCGGAGGTCATCTAGTCCAGCCCCCTGCTCAACAGGAGACCCTTACAGAATCACAGGGATGAAGGGGACCTTGGAGGTCATCTAGTCCAACCCCTTGACTAAGCAGGAGACCCTTACAGAATAACAGACTTGGAGGGGACCTCGGAGGTCATCTAGTCCAGCCCCCTGACCAAGCGGGAGACCCTTACAGAATAACCGAGTTGAGGGGACTTCAGTGGTCATCTAGTCCAACCCCCTAAGCAGGAGACCCTTAGAGAATTACATAGCTGGAGGGGACCTTGGAGGTCATCTAGTCCAACCCCCTGACTGAGCCGGAGACCCTTACAGAATAACCGAGTTGACGGCACCTCGGTGGTCATCTAGTCCAACCCCCTGCTCAAGCAGGAGACCCTTCCAGAATAACAGAGTTGGGGGGGACCTCGGTGGTCATCTAGTCCAACCCCCTATGCAGGAGACCCTTAGAGAATTACATAGCTGGAAGGGACCTTGGAGGTCATCTAGTCCAACCCCCTGACTAAGCCGGAGACCCTTACAGAATAACCGAGTTGACGGCACCTCGGTGGTCATCTAGTCCAACCCCCTGCTCAAGCAGGAGACCCTTCCAGAATAACAGAGTTGGGGGGGACCTCGGTGGTCATCTAGTCCAACCCCCTATGCAGGAGACCCTTAGAGAATTACATAGCTGGAAGGGACCTTGGAGGTCATCTAGTCCAACCCCCTGACTAGGCCAGAGACCCTTACAGAATAACTGAGTTGACGGCACCTCGGTGGTCATCTAGTCCAACCCCCTGCTCAAGCAGGAGACCCTTCCAGAATAACAGAGTTGGGGGGAACCTCGGTGGTCATCTAGTCCAACCCCCTGCTCGAGCAATTGATCCTTCCAGAATAACTGAGTTGGGGGGGCACCCCAGTGGCCATCTAGTCCAGCCCCCGGCAGACGGCTGCAGAGGCGGGACACCCGTCTCCTGCCCCGGTGCCCGCCCGGCGCCTAGCTGAACTGCCTGCTCACTCTTCCGCCCGCAGGGGAGTGCCCGGCCAACATGGTGTATCTGACGGCCGAGGAGTGTCGACGGAAAGGGGGCGCTTGCCCCCGACACTGCCTGGACCGGGGCGCCCAGGTGGAGTGTGCCTCCCCCTGCCAGGAGGGCTGCCACTGCCCTGAGGGTCTTTTCCTCCAGGACGGTTCCTGCGTGCAACTCAGCCGGTGCCCGTGCTACTACCAGGGGCAGATTTACCCGCCGGGCACCACCGTCTCCCGAGACTCGTGCAACAACTGGTAGGAGACACCGACAACGACAACCCGCCTCCCTTTCCTCTCTTGACTTCCAAGAGGGCGGCTTTTTTGGGGGGGGGAGGAGGTCCGATCCAGCTGCTCCTGGCATCTTGCTCTCTCTGAAGGCTTGGTGGGTTCCGGGTTCTAATCCTGCGGCTTTTCCCTTCCAGCACCTGTCAGCAGGGGGAGATGGTGTGTGGCGCAGAGCCTTGCCCAGGTAAGTTTTAAATTGTGTGTGGGGGGTGTGTGTGACAGGCCATCGGGGTCATGACCTTTGCCCCCGGGGATGGGGGGCAGGATCCAAAGCCCCCCCCCCCACTCTTCCATCCTTTGATGAATGGGTTATGGAGGAATTTAAACATTGCTTCCCCAAAATTCTTCTTTTTTTTTTTTTAGCATTGGGGGGATGGCGGGGGGGAGAAATGGAAGGTTCCCATCGGACATCACCCCTGCCTTTCTCGGGGATAACGGGAACTGCAGCCAGGCAGGATAACATATCAGGGATTCTCAATCTTGGCTGTTTTTATGGTGGGGGGGGAACTTCCACTCCCAGAATTCCCCAGCCAGCGGATATGTCCACTCCTTTTAAAGCAGGCCGGCTGGAGGATTCTGGGAGTGGAAGTCCTCTCCTCTTAAAACATCCTGGCTGGGGAATTCTGGGAATTGAAGTCCTCTCCTCTTAAAGCATCTCGGCTGGGGGATTCTGGGAGTGAAAGTCCTCCCCTCTTAAAACATCCTGGCTGGGGGATGCTGGGAGTGGAAATCCCCCCTCTTAAAGCAGGCCGGCTGGGGGATTCTGGGAGTTGAAGTCCTCCCCTCTTAAAGCATCCCAGCTGGGGGATTCTGGGAGTAGAAATCCTCCCCTCTTAAAACATCCTGGCTGGGGGATTCTGGGAATTAGTCCTCTCCTCTTAAAGCAGGTAGGCTGGGGGATTCTGAGAGTGGAAGCCCTCCACTCTTAAAGCAGGCCGGCTGGGGGATTCTGGGAGCTGAAGTCCCCCCCTCTTAAAGCAGGCCGGCTGGGGGATTCTGGGAGCTGAAGTCCCCCCCCTCTTAAAGCATCCCGGTTGAGGGATTCTGGGAGTGGAAGTCCCCCCCTCTTAAAGCAGGCCGGCTGGGGGATTCTGGGAGTGGAAGTCCTCCCCTCTTATAGCATCCCGGCTGGGGGATTCTAGGAGTGGAAGTCCCCCCCCTTAAAGCAGGCCGGCTGGGGGATTCTGGGAGTGGAAGTCCTCCCCTCTTAAATAGCCACGGTTGAGAAACAGCTTCCTAGTTCAACAAAGCAAGTTCAGTGGGAAGAAGGATAACCATGGACTCTGTAGCCTTGCGGGCGCTCTACAGCGTGGGTCCCCAACCCCTGCTCTGTGGATCGCTACTGGGCCGCGGCACGCCAGCGACCGGCCCACACAAAACCACCCCTTCTCCGGTCGGCGGGAAAAAACTCCACGGAACACCAGTCTCCCGGTGTGCCCCGAAGGCTGGGGGGGGGCCTCTGCTCAAACGGGGCTTCGCCTGTTGGATAGACGGGTCGATTCTGGGTTCCACCCGAGGCTTGGTCTCATCATCCTCCTCCTCCCTGGACAGCCAACTGTAGCTGGAGCGCCTGGTCGGCCTGGAGCGGCTGCAGTCGTACGTGCAACGTGGGGACGAGGCGGCGCTACCGGGCCGAGGCCGAGCCGGAAGGACGGCCCTGCCAGGGCTCCAAGGTGGACATCGAATTCTGCAGCCTGCAGCCCTGCCCAGGTGAGAGAGAGGGAGGGAAGGGGAGAGTTTGAGAGAGAGTTTGAGAGAGAGGGAGAGGCAGAGAGAGAGAAGGAGAGAGAGAGAGAAAGATTGAGAGAGAGAGGGAGGGAGAGGGAGGGAGGGAGAGTTTGAGAGAGAGGGAGGGAGGGAGGGAGGGAGAGTTTGAGAGTGAGTTTGAGAGAGAGAGAGTTTGAGAGAGAGGGAGAGGGAGGGAGGGAGGGAGGGAGAGTTTGAGAGATTGAGAGAGGGGGAGAGGGAGAGTTTGAGAGAGAGTTTGAGAGACAGAGGGAGGGAGAGAGGGAGAGTTTGAGAGAGAGAGAGAGAGAGAGAGATTGAGAGAGAAAGATTGAGAAAGAGGGAGTGAGAGTGAAAGAAAATGAGAGGGAGAGGGAGAGGGAGAGAGGGGGAGGGAGGGAGAGTTTGAGAGGGAGAGGGAGAGGGGGAGGGGGAGGGGAGGGAGAGAGGGAGGGAGGGAGAGAGGGAGAGTTTGAGAGAGAGGGAGAGGGAGAGAGAGGGAGGGAGGGAGAGTTTGAGAGCGTTTGAGAGAGAGATTGAGAGAGAGGGAGAGGGAGGGAGGGAGGGAGGGAGAGTTTGAGAGAGTTTGAAAGAGAGGGAGGGAGAGAGGGAGAGTTTGAGAGAGAGAGAGAGAAAGATTGAGAAAGAGAGAGTGAGAGTGAAAGAAAATGAGAGGGAGAGGGAGAGGGGGAGAGAGGGAAAGGGAGAGGGAGAAAGAGGGGGAGGGAGGGAGAGTTTGAGAGTGAGTTTGAGAGAGACTGAGAGAGAGGGAGAGAGAGAGAGAGGGAGAGAGGGAGAGAGAGTGAGAGAGAGAGATTGCGAGAGAGGGAGAGGGAGAGAGGGAGAGAGGGAGAGAGGGGGAGAGTTTGAGAGAGAGAGATTGAGAGAGAGGGAGAGGGAGAGAGAGGGAGAGAGGGAGAGAGGGAGAGTTTGAGAGAGTTTGAGAAAGAGGGAGAGACAGAGAAAGAGAAAAAGAGAAAAAGAAAAAGAAAGAAAAAGAAAAAGAGAGAGAAAGAGAAAGAGAGAATGAAAGAGAGAAAGAGAAAAAGAGAGACAGAAAGAGAGAAAAAGAAAGAGAAAAAGAGAGAGACGGAAAGAGAGACAGAGAGAGAAAGACAGAAAGAGAGAGAGAGAAAGAGAGAGAGAAAGAAAGGGAGAGAGATTGAGAACGAGGGAGAGAGAGTGAAAGAAAATGAGAGGGAGAGAAAGAGAGAGATGCACAGCAGAATCACAGAATCACAGAGTTGGGAGGGACCTCAGAGGTCATCTAGCCAACCCCCCTGCTCGAGCAGGCGAAAGAAAGAAAGAAAGAAAGAAAGAAAGAAAGAAAGAAAGAAAGAAAGAAAGGACAGAGAGAGAAGAGGGAACGAAAGAGAGCAAGGAGAGAATCAGAAAGAAAAGAGGGAAAAAGAAAAAAGAAAGAAAGAAAGAAAGAAAGAAGGAAAGAAAAAGAAGAAAAGAAAAGAGAAGAGGAAAAGAAAGAGAGAGAGGAGAGAATCAGAGAGAGAAAGAAGAGGGGGAATGAGAGAAAGAAAAAGAAAGAAATAGAGGGAGGAGAGGAGGGAAAGAATGAGAGAAAGGAGAGAATCACAGAAAGAAGAAAGAGAATGAGAGAGAAAAAAGAAAGAAAGAAAAGAGAGAAGAGGGAAAGAGAAAGAAAGAAAGGGGAGAGAATCAGAGAAAGAAGAAAAGGAATGAGAGAAAGAAAGAAAAGAGAAGAGGGAAAGAGAAAGAAAGAGAGAGAAAGGAGAGAATCAGAAAGAGAAAGAAGAAAGGGAATGAGAGAAAGAAAGAAGGAAAGAAAAGAGAAGAGGGAAAGAGAAAGAGAGAAAGGAGAGAATCAGAGAGAGAAAGAAGAGGGGGAATGAGAGAAAGAAAAAGAAAGAAAGAGAGGGAGGGAGGAGAGGAGGGAAAGAATGAGAGAAAGGAGAGAATCACAGAAAGAAGAAAGAGAATGAGAGAGAAAAAAGAAAGAAAGAAAGAAAAGAGAGAAGAGGGAAAGAGAAAGAAAGAGAAAGGAGAGAATCAGAAAGAGAAAGAAGAAAGGGAATGAGAGAAAGAAAGAAAGAAAGAAGGAAAGAAAGAAGGAAAGAAAAGAGAAGAGGGAAAGAGAAAGAGAGAAAGGAGAGAATCAGAGAGAGAAAGAAGAGAGGGAATGAGAGAAAAAAGAAAGAAGGAAAGAAAGAGAGAAAAGAGAGGAGGGAGAGAAAGAAGAGAATCAGAGGGAGCGAAAGAAGAGAGGGAATGAGAGAAAGAAAGAAAGAAAGAAAGAAGGAAAGAAAGAAAGAAAGAAAGAAAGAAAGAGAAAAGAGAGGAGGGAGAGAAAGAATGAGAGAAAGGAGAGAATCAGAGGGAGCGAAAGAAGAGAGGGAATGAGAGAAAGAAAGAAAGAAAGAAAGAAGGAAAGAAAGAAAGAAAGAAAGAAAGAAAGAGAAAAGAGAGGAGGGAGAGAAAGAATGAGAGAAAGGAGAGAATCAGAGGGAGCGAAAGAAGAGAGGGAATGAGAGAAAGAAAGAAAGAAAGAAAGAAAGAAAGAAAGAAAGAAAGAAAGAAAGAAAGAAAGAAAGAGAGAGAGAAGCTGCTTTCCATACGGCCAGCATTTCTAGTTTGCAGCGAGAGGGACCGGCTTCAGTGGGGGAATTTGAAGCTCCTTCTCCACTGGGGAGGGGGGGGGTGTTTCAAGGAGCTGCTGGTTTTGCAGACGCCTTCCCTCTCCCACACCACCAACGTTGTGACTCCACACACACACACACACACACACACACAGGGTCCGGCATGGAGTGGGGCCCGTGGTCGGAGTGCTCGGTGCCCTGCGGAGGCGGCTACCGGAACCGGACGAGAGCTGGCACCACCGTCCTGGCCAGGATCGACTTTGCCACCTGCAACCTTCAGCCGTGCAGAGGTGAGCTTGCGCCCCCCCCCATCCCTGGATCCCGTTGCGAATAGAGCGGGAAGGGACCTCGGAGGTCATCTGGCCCAACCCCCTGCTCGAGCGGGAGACCCTTACAGAATCCTAGGAGGACAGAGCGGGAAGGGACCTTGGAGGTCATCCAGCCCAACCCCCCCTGCTCGGTTAGGAGACGCTTACAGAATGACAGAGCCACCGAGTTGGAAGGGACCTCCGAGGTCATCCAATCCAACCCCCTGCTCATCTGGGAGATCCTGTGCCATTTCAGACAAGTGGCTGTCCAGTCTCTTCTTCAAAACCTCCAGGGATGAAGCATCCACAAAGTCTGGTGGCAAGCTGTTCCACTGGCTAATTGTCCTCACTGTTAGGAAGGCAGGACAAGATACAATACAATACAATACAGCACAGCACAACACAACACAATACAACATAGCACAATCCAATACAGTACAAGAATCCAATCCAATACAGTACAATACAATACAACACAACACAATATAATACAACAATACAATACAAAATACAATACAAGACAAAACAATGCAATGCAATGCAGTACAGTACAGTACAATACAATACAGTATGACATAATACAAGAATACAATACAATACAATACAATAATACAAAACAGTAACAATAATGCAATACAATGTAATACAACAATGCAATACAGTACAATACAGTACAGTACAATACAATCTAATACAATACTATACAATACAATAATACAATACAATACAGTACAATACAATACAATATAATACAATATAATACAGTACAATAATATACTACAATACAATAATCCAATACAGTACAGTACAATACAATACCATACAATACAATATAATACAATACTATACAATACAATACAATAATCCAATACAGTACAATACAATACTATATAATACAGTACAATAATATACTACAATAATCCAATACAGTACAATACAATACAGTTCAGTACAATACAATACAATAATCCAATACAGTAGAATACAATACAATACAATACAATAATCTAATACAGTACAATACAATACAATACAATACAGTACAATAATATACTACAATACAATAATACAATAGAGTACAGTACAGTACAATACAATACAGTACAATACAATAATCCAATCTAATACAATACCATACAATACAATATAATACAATACTATACAATACAATAATCCAATACAGTACAATACAATACAATACAATATAATACAGTACAATAATATACTACAATACAATAATACAATACAGTAATAGTAATAGTAGTAAAGTTGGAAGGGACCTTGGAGGTCATCTAGTCCAACCCCCTGCTATATAATATACAATACAATATAATACACAATACATATATATAATACACAAATATAATATACAATACAATATAATACAATACTATACAATACAATACAATACAATAATCCAATACAGTACATACAATACAATACAATACAGTACAATACAATAATCCAATCTAATACAATACCATACAATACAATATAATACAATACTATACAATACAATAATCCAATACAGTACAATACAATACAATACAATACAGTACAATAATATACTACAATACAATAATACAATACAGTACAGTACAGTACAATACAGTACAATACAATAATCCAATCTAATACAATACCATACAATACAATATAATACAATACTATACAATACAATACAATAATCCAATACAGTACAATACAATACAATATAATACAGTACAATAATATACTACAATACAATAATACAATACAGTACAATACAGTACAGTACAGTACAATACAATACAATACAATACAGTAGAAATATTTACAGTCGCTCTCTCTGGTCTGTCCAGGATCAGCCATCAAGTCTTTCATCCAAAACGTTTCCTTCAAAGGATAACCCTGGTTTTGTCTCTCATCCCTTCCAACCAGGTGAGGTTCCAGGCACCTGCCCAGCAGGGAAAGTGTGGCAAGAGTGCAACGACGGGCCGGCTTCCTGCGCAGAGCTTAGCACCGAAGACGCCGCCGGACGCCGGACGGCGTGCCGGCCAGGCTGCTACTGCCCCAATGGCACCATCTTGCTGGTAAATACCCCAAGACTTTCCGCGGCCCGTCTCAGCCAAGCGAGTTGGCCCTGATAAGTTGGTCACGGCGAGTTGGCTGAGATATAGTTGGCCACGGCGAGTTGGCCGAGATGAGTTGGTCACGGCGAGTTGGTCGAGATGAGTTGGCCATGATGAGTTGGCCGTGATGAGTTGGCTGTGATGAGTTAGCCAAGATGAGTTGGCCATGATGAGTTGACCTAGATGAGTTGGCTGATATGAGTTGGCCTAGATCAGTTGGCCTAGATGAGTTGGCTGAGATGAGTTGGCCTAGATGAGTTGGCTGAGATGAGTTGGCCATGATGAGTTGGCCTAGATGAGTTGGCCATGGTCTAGATGAGTTGGCCATGATGAGTTGGCCTAGATACGCTGGCCATGATGAGTTGGTCTAGATGAGTTGGCTGAGATGAGTTGGCCATGATGAATTGGCCTAGATGAGTTGGCCATGATGAATTGGCCATGGCAAATTGGCCGTGATGAGTTACCCACAGTGAGTTGGCTGTGGTGAGTTGGCCATGATGAGTTGTCCACGGCAAGTTGGCCGTGATGAGTTGTCCACGGCGAGTTGGCCGTGATGAGTTGTCCACAGCAAGTTGTCTGAGATGAGTTGTCCACAGTGAGTTGGCCAAGATGAGTTGTCCACAGTGAGTTGTCTGAGATGAGTTGTCCACGGCGAGTTGGCCGAGATGAGTTGTCCACGGCGAGTTGGCCGAGATGAGTTGTCCACAGCGAGTTGGTTGAGATGAGTTGTCCACGACGAGTTGGCTGAGATGAGTTGTCCACAGTGAGTTGGCCAAGATGAGTTGGCCACAGCGAATTGGCTGAGATGAGTTGGCCACGGCGAGTTGGCCGAGATGAGTTGGCCACAGCAAGTTGCCAAGATGAGTTGGCCACAGCAAGTTGGCCATGATGAGTTGGCCTAGATGAGTTGGTCTAAATGAGTTGGCCTAGATGAGTTAGCCAAGATGAGTTGGCCATGATGAATTGGCCATGATGAGTTGGCCTAGATGAGTTGGCCTAGATGAGTTGGCTGAGATGAGTTGGCCATGGCGAGTTGTCCCTTACAACAGTTCATTTAGTGACCGTTCAAAGTTACAACAGCCCTGGAAAACACAACTGATGAGCCTGTTTCACAGTTACGACCTTTTGCAGTCTCCCCATAATCACCGGATCCAAATTCATACTTTGCATTTATGACGGTCGCTGCGTCTGAGGGCATGGCATCTCCTTTCTGACCCACAAAGTCCAGGGGGAAGCTGGCGTCACGTCCCAACCCGATTACTAACTTAACAACTGCAGTGATTCGCTTAGCGTCGGGAATTGTGAGTCTCCGTTGTGTCGAGGATTAGTTGTTCCTCTCCCCTTCCAGGACAATCTCTGCGTTCCGGCCGAGGAGTGTCCGTGCGCCGTAGAGGGCAAGCTCTACGCTCCCGGCGAAGCGGTGGCTGAGGGTTGCCAAAACTGGTCAGTCTGCTCCTTCTCCTATTGGTCCAGCCTTCTCTCTCCCATCATCCCTCTGGGCTAAATTCGGATTTTTGTTTTTCTTCCCCCTCCCTTTCCGCAGTTCCTGCATCGCTGGCCAGCTGGGGAATTGCAGCCGCGCAGCCTGTGGAGACGGTAAGAGGGGATAACACGAAGGCCGGGCGGCTTCGGACAGGTTTACGACTTACGACGATCCGATTAGTGCCCGTTCGAAGTAACAAAGGCCTTTAAAAAAAAGTTTTGACCGGAGATAAAAACATACAAAGGACAGTGGGAAGATTTGGGTTTGGCCAGACAAGAGAAAAGAAGGAGGGGGGGGGCAGGATAGCCGTATTCAAGTACAGAATAGAATATAGAATATAGAATAGATTGGAGGGTAGAATAGAATAGAATAGAATAGAATAGAATAGAATAGAATAGAATAGAATAGAATAGAATAGAATAGAATAGAATAGAATAGAATAGAATAGAATAGAATATAGAATAGAATAGAAATGGAATGGAATAGAATAATAGAATAGAATAGAATAGAATAGAATAGAATAGAATAGAATAGAATAGAATAGAATAGAATATAGAATATTGAATATAGAATATAGAATATAGAATATAGAATATGGAATATAGAATAGAATGGAAGGTAGAATAGAAGATAGAATATAGAATAGAATGGAAGGTAGAATAGAATAGAATATAGAATATAGAATAGAATAGATTAGAATAGAATATAGAATAGAATATAGAATAGAATATAGAATATAGAATAGAATATAGAATAGAATATAGAATAGAATGGACAGTAGAATAGAATAGAATAGAATAGAATAGAATAGAATAGAATAGAATAGAATAGAATAGAATAGAAAATAGAATAGAATAGAATAGAATAGAATAGAATAGAATAGAATAGAATAGAATAGAATAGAATAGAATAGAATAGAAGATAGAAGATAGAATAGAATATAGAATATAGTATGGAAGGTAGAATAGAATAGAATAGAATAGAATAGAATAGAATAGAATAGAATAGAATAGAATAGAATAGAATAGAATAGAATAGAATAGAATAGAATAGTTGGAAGGGACCTTGGAGGTCATCTAGTCCAACCCCCTGCTCAAGTAGAATAGAATAGAATAGAATAGAATATAGAATATAGAATATAGAATATAGAATATAGAATATGGAATATAGAGTAGAATGGAAGGTAGAATAGAAGATAGAATATAGAATAGAATGGAAGGTAGAATAGAATAGAATATAGAATATAGAATAGAATAGATTAGAATAGAATATAGAATAGAATATAGAATAGAATATAGAATATAGAATAGAATATAGAATAGAATATAGAATAGAATGGACAGTAGAATAGAATAGAATAGAATAGAATAGAATAGAATAGAATAGAATAGAATAGAATGGACAGAATAGAATAGAATAGAATAGAATAGAATAGAATAGAATAGAATAGAATAGAATAGAAAATAGAATAGAATAGAATAGAATAGAATAGAATAGAATAGAATAGAATAGAATAGAATAGAATAGAAGATAGAAGATAGAATAGAATATAGAATATAGTATGGAAGGTAGAATAGAATAGAATAGAATAGAATAGAATAGAATAGAATAGAATAGAATAGAATAGAATAGAATAGAATAGAATAGTTGGAAGGGACCTTGGAGGTCATCTAGTCCAACCCCCTGCTCAAGTAGAATAGAATAGAATAGAATAGAATAGAATAGAATAGAATAGAATAGAATAGAATAGAATATAGAATATTGAATATAGAATATAGAATATAGAATATAGAATATGGAATATAGAATAGAATGGAAGGTAGAATAGAAGATAGAATATAGAATAGAATGGAAGGTAGAATAGAATAGAATATAGAATATAGAATAGAATAGATTAGAATAGAATATAGAATAGAATATAGAATAGAATATAGAATATAGAATAGAATATAGAATAGAATATAGAATAGAATGGACAGTAGAATAGAATAGAATAGAATAGAATAGAATAGAATAGAATAGAATAGAATAGAATAGAATAGAGAATAGAATAGAATAGAATAGAATAGAATAGAATAGAATAGAATAGAATAGAATAGAATAGAAGATAGAATAGAATATAGAATATAGTATGGAAGGTAGAATAGAATAGAATAGAATAGAATAGAATAGAATAGAATAGAATAGAATAGAATAGAATAGAATAGTTGGAAGGGACCTTGGAGGTCATCTAGTCCAACCCCCTGCTCAAGTAGGGGGCTGTCACAAAGAAGAGAGGACAACCTATTTCCCAAAACACCAGAAGGCAGAAGAAACAGATGGAAACTTATCAAGGAGAGAAGCAGCCTGGAAATAAGGAGAAACTTTGTGACAATTAACCAGTGGAACAGCTGGCCACCAGAAGAAGTTACAGGTGCTCCAACACTGGAGGCCTTTAAGAAAAGACTGGACAGCCGCCTGTCTGAAATGACGTAGGGTCTCCTGCTGGAGCAGGGGGGCTGGACTAGATGGCCTCCGAGGTCCCTTCCGACTCGGTTATTTCCCCTCGGATCGGATTTCTCGTCTTCAGAGCTGGCTTCCCGGCCTCTCCTAACGGTCTGCTTGCTTCTCCTCCGCCAGTGAACGGCCAATGGTCCGAATGGACCCCCTGGAGCGAATGCTCAGCACCCTGCGGGCTGGGACTCCAGAACCGGTACCACTTCTGCACGGATCCCGCCCCTTCCGGGATGGGACTGCCCTGCCTGGGTCCCGAACGTGAGGACAAGGCTTGCCAGATCCAGCCCTGCGCCCGTAAGTGCTGCCTCTGCCCCCTGCCCCCCCCCCCCCACTTCTCTTTCAGCTCCGATCATTTTTATTTTTTTATTAGCTTAGAGTCCAAAATGCTAGATGACCTCCAAGCTCCCTTCCAGCTCTGTCATTCCGTAAGGGCCTCCTGGTCGAGCAGGGGGTTGGACTGGATGACCTCCGAGCTCCCTTCCAGCTCTGTCATTCTGTAAGGGCCTCCTGGTCGAGCAGGGGGTTGGACTGGATGACCTCCGAGCTCCCTTCCAGCTCTCTCATTCTGTAAGGGCCTCCTGGTCGAGCAGGGGGTTGGACTGGATGACCTCCGAGCTCCCTTCCAGCTCTGTCATTCCGTAAGGGCCTCCTGGTCGAGCAGGGGGTTGGACTGGATGACCTCCGAGCTCCCTTCCAAGTCTGTCACTCTATCATTTGGTAAGGGCCTCCCGCTGGAGCAGGGGGTTGGACTGGATGACCTCCGAGCTCCCTTCCAGCTCTGTCATTCCGTAAGGGCCTCCTGGTCGAGCAGGGGGTTGGACTGGATGACCTCCGAGCTCCCTTCCAAATCTGTCATTCTATCATTTGGTAAGATCTCCTGCTGGAACAGGGGGTTGGACTAGATGACCTCCGAGGTCCCTTCCTAGTCTGGTATTCTATAAGGGTCTCCCGCTTGAGCAAGGGGGTTGGACTGGATGACCTCCGAGGTCCCTTCCTACTCTGGTATTCTGTAAGGGTCTCCCGCTTGAGCAGGGAGTTGGACTAGATGACCTCCAAGGTCCCTTCCTAGTCTGGTATTCTATAAGGGTCTCCCGCTTGAGCAGGGGGGTTGGACTGGATGACCTCCGAGGTCCCTTCCTGCTCTGTCATTCTGTAAGGGTCTCCCGGTCGAGCAGGGGGGTTGGACTGGATGACCTCCGAGGTCCCTTCCAGCTCTGTCATTCTGTAAGGGTCTCCCGCTGGAGCAAGGGGTTGGACTGGATGACCTCCGAGGTCCCTTCCTGCTCTGTCATTCTGTAATGGTCTCCCGGTCGAGCAGGGGGTTGGACTGGATGACCTCCGAGGTCCCTTCCAGCTCTATCATTCTGTAAGGGTCTCCCGGTCGAGCAGGGGGTTGGACTGGATGACCTCCGAGGTCCCTTCCTGCTCTGTCATTCTGTAAGGGTCTCCCGGTCGAGCAGGGGGTTGGACTGGATGACCTCTGAGGTCCCTTCCAGCTCTGTCATTCTGTAAGGGTCTCCCGCTGGAGCAAGGGGTTGGACTGGATGACCTCCGAGGTCCCTGGCAACTCTGTCATTCCGTAGTTCTATAAGGCTCTCCTGCTCGAGCAGGGGGTTGGACTGGATGACCTCCGAGGTTCCGTCCAGCTCCATTTCGATGCCCGGATTCGCTTCTTGCCCACCCTTCAAACAACCCACTCCCTCTCCCTATGAACCCCTGGACCGGGGTTTACACAATCGACTCCTTTGCGGAATATCCCGGGGATCGCTCTGGTGCAGATAGCGTGTCGTGTGTGTGACGCTCGCCAGGCTCGGCGTATCATGTGAATGAGGATTTTTTTTGTGGGCGGAGCCTTTCTGAGGGGGCGGTCTCGTGACCAAAGCCGTGTCTGCACAGGCAGTGGAGGCTGGGGGTCCTGGGGGTCCTGGACCCCCTGCACCGTCAGCTGCGGAGGGGGCATCCGGAGCCGGAGCCGAGCCTGTGACAGCCCCGCCCCCCGAGGGGGAGGAGACTACTGCGAGGGACCGCCCACTCAGGTGGAGGCCTGCAACTTGAACCCCTGCCCAGGTAAGTTGGGAGGGGGGAGAGAGGGAAGGTGTGCAGGACCCTCCCCACAGCCAGCAGAGGTGGGGGTACAGGTGATTGAGAAGGGGTCTTGCTAAAAATGGAGACTCCCCCCCCCAGGAAATCGGCAATTTTGGATATCCATGGTCCTCGACTTATGACGATTCATTTGAGTGACCGTTCGGCATTACAAAGGAGCTGAAAAAAAGGGACTTGGACCGTTTCCCCATCCACCCACTCACGACCGTTTTTCACACTTACGAGCCTTGCAGCATCCCGCCAGGGTCACCTGATCAAAACGTCGACTCACCTTTATGACGGTCGTGGCGTCCTGGGTGGGGTCCCGGGATCCCCACGATGGCAGTGATTCGCTTAGCGGCCATGGCGAGAAAAGCCGT
>CM077936.1:1471605-1521605 GCA_039797435.1 Crotalus adamanteus
GAACGTAGCTGGGAGGATGGAGCGGAACGTAGCTGGGAGGATGGAGCGGAACACAGCTGGGAGGATGGAGCGGAACGTAGCTGGGAGGATGGAGCAGAACGTAGCTGGGAGGACGGAGCGGAACGTAGCTGGGAAGACGGAGCGGAATGTAGCTGGGAGGATGGAGCAGAATATAACTGGGAGGACGGAGCGGAACGTAGCTGGGAGGATGGAGCGGAATGTAGCTGGGAGGACGGAGTGGAACACAGCTGGGAGGATGGAGCGGAACGTAGCTGGGAGGATGGAGCGGAACGTAGCTGGGAGGACGGAGCAGAACGTAGCTGGGAAGACGGAGCGGAATGTAGCTGGATGGAGCAGAATATAACTGGGAGGACGGAGCGGAACGTAGCTGGGAGGATGGAGCGGAATGTAGCTGGGAGGACGGAGTGGAACACAGCTGGGAGGATGGAGCGGAACATAGCTGGGAGGATGGAGCGGAACGTAGCTGGGAGGACGGAGCGGAACGTAGCTGGGAAGACGGAGCAGAATGTAGCTGGGAGGATGGAGCAGAATATAACTGGGAGGACGGAGCGGAACGTAGCTGGGAGGATTGAGCGGAATGTAGCTGGGAGGACGGAGTGGAACACAACTGGGAGGATGGAGCGGAACGTAGCTGGGAGGATGGAGCGGAACGTAGCTGGGAGGACGGAGCAGAACGTAGCTGGGAAGACGGAGCGGAATGTAGCTGGGAGGATGGAGCAGAATATAACTGGGAGGACGGAGCGGAACGTAGCTGAGAGGATGGAGCGGAACGTAGCTGGGAGGATGGAGCGGAACACAGCTGGGAGGATGGAGCGGAACGTAGCTGGGAGGATGGAGCAGAACGTAGCTGGGAGGACGGAGCGGAACGTAGCTGGGAAGACGGAGCGGAATGTAGCTGGGAGGATGGAGCAGAATATAACTGGGAGGACGGAGCGGAACGTAGCTGGGAGGATGGAGCGGAATGTAGCTGGGAGGACGGAGTGGAACACAGCTGGGAGGATGGAGCGGAACGTAGCTGGGAGGATGGAGCGGAACGTAGCTGGGAGGACGGAGCAGAACGTAGCTGGGAAGACGGAGCGGAATGTAGCTGGGAGGATGGAGCAGAATATAACTGGGAGGACGGAGCGGAACGTAGCTGGGAGGATGGAGCGGAATGTAGCTGGGAGGACGGAGTGGAACACAGCTGGGAGGATGGAGCGGAACATAGCTGGGAGGATGGAGCGGAACGTAGCTGGGAGGACGGAGCGGAACGTAGCTGGGAAGACGGAGCAGAATGTAGCTGGGAGGATGGAGCAGAATATAACTGGGAGGACGGAGCGGAACGTAGCTGGGAGGATGCAGCGGAATGTAGCTGGGAGGACGGAGTGGAACACAGCTGGGAGGATGGAGCGGAACGTAGCTGGGAGGATGGAGCGGAACGTAGCTGGGAGGACGGAGCAGAACGTAGCTGGGAAGACGGAGCGGAATGTAGCTGGGAGGATGGAGCAGAATATAACTGGGAGGACGGAGCGGAACGTAGCTGGGAGGATGGAGCGGAATGTAGCTGGGAGGACGGAGTGGAACACAGCTGGGAGGATGGAGCGGAACGTAGCTGGGAGGATGGAGCGGAACGTAGCTGGGAGGACGGAGCAGAACGTAGCTGGGAAGACGGAGCGGAATGTAGCTGGGAGGATGGAGCAGAATATAACTGGGAGGACGGAGCGGAACGTAGCTGGGAGGATGGAGCGGAATGTAGCTGGGAGGACGGAGTGGAACACAGCTGGGAGGATGGAGCGGAACATAGCTGGGAGGATGGAGCGGAACGTAGCTGGGAGGACGGAGCGGAACGTAGCTGGGAAGACGGAGCAGAATGTAGCTGGGAGGATGGAGCAGAATATAACTGGGAGGACGGAGCGGAACGTAGCTGGGAGGATTGAGCGGAATGTAGCTGGGAGGACGGAGTGGAACACAGCTGGGAGGATGGAGCGGAACGTAGCTGGGAGGATGGAGCGGAACGTAGCTGGGAGGACGGAGCAGAACGTAGCTGGGAAGACGGAGCGGAATGTAGCTGGGAGGATGGAGCAGAATATAACTGGGAGGACGGAGCGGAACGTAGCTGAGAGGATGGAGCGGAACGTAGCTGGGAGGATGGAGCGGAACACAGCTGGGAGGATGGAGCGGAACGTAGCTGGGAGGATGGAGCAGAACGTAGCTGGGAGGACGGAGCGGAACGTAGCTGGGAAGACGGAGCGGAATGTAGCTGGGAGGATGGAGCAGAATATAACTGGGAGGACGGAGCGGAACGTAGCTGGGAGGATGGAGCGGAATGTAGCTGGGAGGACGGAGTGGAACACAGCTGGGAGGATGGAGCGGAACGTAGCTGGGAGGATGGAGCAGAACGTAGCTGGGAGGACGGAGCAGAACGTAGCTGGGAAGACGGAGCGGAATGTAGCTGGGAGGATGGAGCAGAATATAACTGGGAGGACGGAGCGGAACGTAGCTGGGAGGATGGAGCGGAATGTAGCTGGGAGGACGGAGTGGAACACAGCTGGGAGGATGGAGCGGAACATAGCTGGGAGGATGGAGCGGAACGTAGCTGGGAGGACGGAGCGGAACGTAGCTGGGAAGACGGAGCAGAATGTAGCTGGGAGGATGGAGCAGAATATAACTGGGAGGACGGAGCGGAACGTAGCTGGGAGGATGGAGCGGAATGTAGCTGGGAGGACGGAGTGGAACACAGCTGGGAGGATGGAGCGGAACGTAGCTGGGAGGATGGAGCGGAACGTAGCTGGGAGGACGGAGCAGAACGTAGCTGGGAAGACGGAGCGGAATGTAGCTGGGAGGATGGAGCAGAATATAACTGGGAGGACGGAGCGGAACGTAGCTGGGAGGATGGAGCGGAATGTAGCTGGGAGGACGGAGTGGAACACAGCTGGGAGGATGGAGCGGAACGTAGCTGGGAGGATGGAGCGGAACGTAGCTGGGAGGATGGAGCGGAACGTAGCTGGGAGGACGGAGCGGAACGTAGCTGGGAGGATGGAGCAGAATATAACTGGGAGGACGGAGCGGAACGTAGCTGGGAGGATGGAGCGGAATGTAGCTGGGAGGACGGAGTGGAACACAGCTGGGAGGATGGAGCGGAACATAGCTGGGAGGATGGAGCGGAACGTAGCTGGGAGGACGGAGCGGAACGTAGCTGGGAAGACGGAGCGGAATGTAGCTTGGAGGATGGAGCAGAATATAACTGGGAGGACGGAGCGGAACGTAGCTGGGAGGATGGAGCGGAATGTAGCTGGGAGGATGGAGCGGAACGTAGCTGGGAGGACGGAGCGGAACGTAGCTGGGAGGACAGAGCGGAACGTAGCTGGGAGGATGGAGCGGAACGTAGCTGGGAGGACGGAGCGGAACGTAGCTGGGAGGATGGAGCAGAACATAGCTGGAAGGATGGAGTGGAACGGAGCTGGGAGGACGGAGGGGAACATAGCTGGGAGGACGGAGCGGAACATAGCTGGGAGGACGGAGCGGAACGTAGCTGGGAGGATGGAGCGGAACATAGCTAGGAGGATGGAGTGGAATGTAGCTGGGAGGATGGAGCGGAACATAGCTGGGAAGACAAAGCAGAACGTAGCAGGGAGGACGGAGCGGAACATAGCTGGGAGGACGGAGCAGAACGTAGCTGGGAGGATGGAGCGGAACGTAGCTGGGAGGATGGAGTGGAACATAGCTGGGAGGATGGAGTGGAACATAGCTGGGAAGACAAAGCGGAACGTAGCAGGGAGGACGGAGCGGAACGTAGCTGGGAGGACAGAGCAGAATGTAGCTGGGAGGATCGAGCGGAACATAGTTGGGAGGACGGAGCAGAACGTAGCTGGGAGGACATAGTGGGAAATAGCTGGGAGGGCAGAACAGAACGTAGCTGGGAGGACGGTTTTCGTCCCAGCATTCAGAGAAACAGTGCTGTAGGTGTGTAAGGCTTATCTTCATCCAGACCTCTTCCAGCCTCCTCTCTTACTGACCTCTTCCCAGAGGCCAAGAACCCCAAGTTCTGGATTTTTTGGGGGGGGGAGAGAAGCTAGTTCGAGGCTCGAACCCTTGTCCTCAATTCTGGGATAAATCAGATGAAGAACGCAGAACTCTTTTGATGTTCCTCCAGTGCCGGGCAGCTGGTGCGACTGGGCTGCATGGAGCCCCTGTTCCCGGACTTGCGGCAGCGAGTTGGTGACCCGTTACCGGACCTGCAGCTGCCCCAAGCCCCAGCACGGGGGTGGCGAGTGCGAGGGGGCGCAGGAATACCATGGAGACAGCGGGGTCCAGCTGCAGAGAAGAGAGTGTCCCGTTGCCAGTTTTTGCCCAGGTGAGAGTCTTGCCCTGGAGGAGAGGGTGGTTTTAAACTCAGCTCCCAGGGAGGATGTAGACCCCTCCCCTTCCCACCAGAGGGGTTGCTTTGCAAAAAAAAAAAGAGAGAGAGAGAGCCAAATCTATGATGTAAAATTCTGGTATTTAAAACATGTTATGCATGTTTTTTTTACATTTATTTATTTATTTATTTATTTATATCCCGCCCTTATTATAACTTTTAATAAAGAAGTCAAGGCGGTGAACATACCTAATATTCTTTCCTCTTCTTATTTCCCCATAACAACGACTCTATGAGGTGGCTTGGACCGAGCGGGAGCAACTAGTCCAAAGCCACCCAGCCTGTTTTCATGCCTAAGGCGGGACTAGAACTCTCTGTCTCCTGGCGATTGGCCCAAAGTCACCACGCTGGCTTTCATACCTAAGGCGGGACTAGAATTCCCCATCTCCTGGTGATTGGCCCAAAGTCACCCAGCCGGCTTTCATGCCTAAGACGGGACTAGAACTCCCCATCTCCTGGGGATTGGCCTAAAGTCGGCTTTCATGCCTAAGGCAGGACTAGAACTCACTGTCTCCTGGCGATTGGCCCAAAGTCACGCAGGTAGCTTTCATGTCTAAAGCAGGACTAGAACTCACCGTTTCTAACCTGGCGCCTTAACCCCGAGACCCAAACCGAACTTTGCTGCACCCAACCCAAATTCCACATCTGTTGAGGCCCCTCTGGACAAAAACGCTGAAAATGTTTCAATATGCGTACTCCTCCTTTAGCAACCCCAACGAATTGACCACTTGGTCGTTCAGCGAAGCCGCCACTAAGACGAGCAGTCGCCAAGTAGGCTCACGATCTGAGTTTAGCTCTCCGTCGCTTTACAGACCTGCAGAGGTGGCAAAGGCATTCACTGCTCGCCAAGGGGCTATGTCGTCAGTGTGAACGGTCACTAAATGAGGATGACCAGTGGATATTGAGGGGGTGGGGGCGGAGCTCCGGCCTCAGTGGCTTTATCGACCGTGCCTCCTGGTGTTTCGCCTTCTGCAGTCAATGGCGGCTGGTCCTCGTGGAGCGACTGGTCTCCGTGCGACGCCTGCCGGGGCGTGTCAACGAGGAGCAGAGAGTGCAACAATCCCCCCGCTCGGTTTGGCGGTACGGCGTGTCCCGGCGAAGCTCAGCAAAGCCGTCAGTGCCACGATGGAGTCACTGCCTGTGAGGGTGAGAAGGCGTATCCTGTTCTGTCCACGCCTACGCGAGTCCTTGTTAAGCTCACAAGGCGAAAGCCCTCATCCGACAAGCAAGGGACCGCAGGAAAGAACCAATCCCCTTTTATTATTCACAGACCTGAGTCAGTGTCCAAGGCAAACAAAACAGAGTTCACAGTTCACACATCCTCAACACAAACGGTTGCCTTCAGCCACCAGCACCTCCCACACCTTCCCTTTTATAATTCAGCCAAAGCGTGGCTTCCTAATGCCTTCTCCTTTGCCTTTGGAGCTGCCCCATTGCATTCCTCTGTCCTACTCGCTTCTCTTGCCTGCACATTCATGCATCCGTGATTTGTCCCAGCTGTTCTTCATCACCGTCCAACTCAGGCTCCCAGCACAGCTGTGTCTCAGCCTGAGCGCGAGTAGAGGGGCCAGGCTCCTCATCCTACCGTAAGTCTTAGAGCTCCTCAGAGCCTTCCTCTGACTCTGCTGTCTCTCCAGGCCCCTCCTCTGAGTCCTCTGAGTCCTCCGACTCAGCTGCCGGGTCCACTGGCTGGCAAGGAATCACAACACATCCGGGAGGGTGGGGGGAAGAAAGACAGGAGTCCCGGAATGCCATAGAGGAATTAGGAGAGAAACATAGCGCCTTTGCACCTGATGCCCTGTAAACAGGAATACGGCAAGCAAACGGCCAGCTGGACTTCGTCAATACTGCTAGTCCTCGGCGTATGACTGTGACTGAGCCCTTCCCCAATTTTGGTTGTTCAGTGAGACATTTGTTAAGGGGAGTGGTGCCCCATTTTTTGGACCTTTCTTGCCACCGTTGTTAAACAAGCAACATGGTTGTTAAGTGAATCGGGCTTCCCCCCCATTGACTTTGCTCGTTCGGAAGGTCGCAAAAAGGGATCCCGGGACACTGCGACTATCATAAATACGAGTCGGTTGCCAAGCGACTGAATTTTCGTTCACGTGACCACGGGGAGGCTGCGACGGTCATAAAAACTGTGAAAAGCAGTCAGAAGTCCCTTTTTTCAGTGCCGTTGTAATTCGGTCACTGAACGAACCGTCGTAAGTCGAGGACTACCTGTATAAACAGGGCTGCTCCACTGAACCGAGGTGGGAAGGCCAGGCGCGCAGGAGGAATAAGGGTGCAGAGCAAGGGACCCCCAGGGATGCGTTGATGCAGTCCCCCTCCCCATGTCCAGCTCAGCTTTCGCTTGCCAGCTGCTCGTCTTGCTTAAGAGAATCACAGAATTGGAAGGGACCTTGGAGGTCTTCTAGTCCAACCCCCTGCTCAAGCAGGAGACCCTGCTTGTGTCATTCTGGGAAAACGGTGGTCCAATCTCCCTTGGTGTGAGGAACTTTGGGAAAAGTTGCTGACGTTTCACAGTGTAGAGAATGTAAACCAGGGGTCCACAATCCCCCGAGCCACAGCCCACTACCAGTCATTGAACCATTTGAAACCGGACCACGGGTGAGCACAGGCACAAGCGCACGGGGTGAACACATGCACGTGCGCATCCCCACTGGCATGAGGAGCAGACGGGTGCCTGTGCACGCACTCCATTTGTGTGAGCGGTGGGCACGGCTGCCCGCCGCTCACACAAGTGGTGCCGCGCACATGGGCACGCCTGCCTGCCACTTGCACAAACAGCACCACGCACGCCTGCCCGCCGCTTGCACAAGGTGCCACGCACGTGGGCACGCCTGCCCCCCGCTTGCACAAACGGCGCCGCGCACATGGGCATGCCTGCCCGCCACTTGCACAAACAGCACCACGCACGCCTGCCCACTGCTTGCACAAACGGCGCCCTGCATGGGGCCACGCTTGCCCTCTCTTGCACAAACGGCGCCACGCACATGGGCACGCCTGCCCACCGCTTGCGCAAATGGCGCCGCGCACGTGGGCCTGCTCGCCGGCCGCTTGTGCGGAACCCGCCCCTCTGCCCCCAGGCTGTTCCGCAAAGCTGGAAAATTTGGGGAACTCTGGCCTCAAGCGTTCGTCGTATGGATTGGGAATCCTCCCGGACCACTCCGGCGCAAGGAGGTGGGTGGGGGAAGACCCCGGAGGAGCTCACGGGAGGTTTGGTATGAGTAACTTCTCAGGTCTCCCCCCAGATTGTGGAGGTGGCCAGGTGTCTTTCCCGTGTGGCAAGCCGTGCCCACGTACCTGCGAGGACCATCAGCCGGACGCCGCGTGTTTGGAAAGCCCTGGGTGCCAACTCGCTTGCGCTTGCCTGGATGGGCAGCTGCTCCAGGACGGGGCGTGCGTGGCTCCCTCCCAGTGCCGCTGCAAGTACCAGATGCCCTGGCTGGGTGAGTCTAGATGCCCTCGGAGAAGGAGGGGGCCTGCTTTTCAGCAAGCGCGCGACGGAGGCACGGAGAAAGAGGGCGGCACACACAGCGAGCCTCTTTGGCGAGCAGGCAGCGGGACGACCAAGACCCCTCCCCATCTGAGCTTTCAGTTTACAAGGCCCTATGGTGAGGGGGGACACTTTGGGGGAGATTTGGGGGGGTCACCAGAGCAGTGGGGTCAATGCCCCCCAGCCCTCTCATCTCCCTAGAAATGGAACGTAGTCTTGATCCGGGCTGACCAAGAGGCAGCACAGCTTGCAGTGTCTGGTGGGTAGGAAGGGAGTAAAGTCGGACCCTCCCTAGCAGTTCACGGAGGGAAGGTGCTCTGTGAGTTTTATTGTTTTCTTTCTTTCTTTCTTTCTTTTCTCTTCTTTCCTTCCTTCCTTCCTTCCTTCTTTCATTCTTTCTTTCTTTCTTTCCTTCTTTCTTTTCTCTTCTTTGCTACCTTTTTTCTTTCTTTCTTTCCTTCTTTCTTTTTCTTTATTGGCCAAGTGTAATTAGATGCACAGGCAATTACTACGGAATCCTTCCTTCCTTCCTTCCTTCTTTCTTTTTTTCTTTTCTCTTCTTTCCTTCCTTCTTTCTTTCTTTCCTTCTTTCTTTTTCTTTATTGGCCAAAAGTAATTAGACGCACAAGCAATTTGTACAGAATCCTTCCTTCCTCCCTTCCTCTCTTCCTTCCTTTCTTTCTTTCTTTCTTTCTTTCTTTCTTTCTTTCTTTCTTTCTTTCTTTCATTCCTTCTTTCTTATTGGCCAAGTGTAATTGGATGCGCAAGGAATTTGTATAGAATCCTTCCTTCCTTTCTTTCTTTTCTCTTCTTTCCTTCCTTTTTTCTTTCTTTCCTTTTTCTTTTTCTTTATTGGCCAAGTGTAATTAGATGCACAAGCAATTACTACGGAATCCATCCTTCCTTCCTTCCTTCCTTCCTTCCTTCCTTCTTTCTTTCTTTCTTTCTTTCTTTCTTTCTTTCTTTCTTTCTTTCTTTCCTTCTTTCTTATTGGCCAAGTGTAATTGGATGCACAAGGAATGTGTATAGATTCCTTCCTTCCTTCCTTCCTTCCTTCCTTCCTTCCTTCCTTCCTTCCTTCCTTCCTTTCTTTCTTTCTTTCTTTCTTTCTTTCTTTCTTTCTTTCTGAAACTAGGAAACATGATCAGTGCAAAGAGGAGGAGAAAGAGGAGGAGGAGGAGGAGGAGGAGGAGGAGGAGGAGGAGGAGGAGGAGGAGGAGGAGGAGGAGGAGGAAAAGAACTGTGGGGTTCTTGATGCTCTCTGATTTTTGTTGGGGTTTTTTGCAAATGTTTCATGACCCAACTAGGGAACATCATCAGTGTTAGAAGGGAGGGTTGTGTGGAGAGGAGGAGGAGGAGGAGGAGGAGGAGGAGGAGGAGGAAGAAGAAGAAGACTGTGGGTCCTCAGTGCTCTCTGAGCTGGGTGGGTTCCTTGCAGACGTCTCATGACCCAACTAGGTAATATCAACAGAGCTAAAAGGGACTGTATATAAACAGAGATCAACCCCCCTTCTCTTCCAGTATGGATGACGTTCCCTAGTTGGGTCCTGAAACGTCTGCAAGGAACCTCCCCCCCAGCTCAGAGAACACCCAGGACCCCGCCATCCTCCTCTTTCTCTCTCCCAAGCTTCGCCTTGATTAGTTGACTGGGTATATCTATAGCTATAGTAGCAGGCCCTTGCTTTTATCCGGCAAGATTCAGTCTGTAGGCACGCCGCAATCAAGCAACTCCGCACGCCGTTGTCGGCGCTTCTGCACCTGACACGCACGCCTCTTGCACACAGGCGCCCACGAAGACCGGAATCTTTCCTCCTGGTTGGGGCTCCCCGAGTGGGAATACGCCCAGCCGGGAGAGACCATCTACGCACCCTGCCAGAACTGGTGAGTGTACGACGACAGAAAGTTGCCGGATGTACCATTTCTCCGAAAGCAAAAATCGCTGATCCGGCGTCTCCCTTCCTCAGCACCTGCGTAAACGGGCAGCTGCAGTGCCGGGCGGATTCCTGGTGCCGCCTAGATGGCAGATGGTCCGGCTGGGGACGATGGTCTCCCTGCAGCCAGAGCTGCGGCGAGGGTGTCCAGTACCGCTTCCGGGAATGCAGCAACCCGCCCCCGCAGAACGGAGGCCGGGGTTGTGCCGGGGGCGGCGAGCAGCAGAGACCCTGTCTGAATCGGGAAGTGTGTGCAGGTGAGTTTGGACCGGTCCCGTAGAAGTGGAAACGGACAGTCCTCCACTTACAATTGTGTTTTTTTTTTAATAATTTTTTATTTTTCCAAACTCTCCCCCATACATATACCGTAATATTTATCAGATGTTAGCATACATTCTTTTTACATTCATATATAAGATACTTTTAATAAAATGAAATAAATACATACACCTGACTTTTGGTGTTGCTCGCCCGTTTCCCGTTTCCCCTTTCACCGTATCCACACTCCGTCTTCTCTACCTTCTTTCTCCCTTTCTTCTCTTCCCTACTCTTTCTTCTCTTTCCTTCCTTCTCCTCTTCTCCTCCATCCTTCCTACTTCCTTCTCCCCTCCTTTACTCTTTTCTCTCTCCTCTCCTTTCTTCCCTCTCATCCCTCTTCAGATACAATTCAGGGGTAATGTCCGATCAACTCCTCTCTCCAAATTTCCCTATCTGTATTATATACAATAAGATTAATACTTCTATTTATCTAACCTCGGTATATAATTCTATAAACATCTATACAGCCTCCAGTTATTCAATACTGTGTCGCCTGGGTCTCCCTGCTTATCTGCTCCTTCTTCTTCCATCTAAATTGATGTTAACTATCTTTTAACCGTATTCTCTTTTCAGCCAATCGTAAAAAGGTCCCCAGATTTCATAGGAGTCTGACTCTGTCTTATCTTTAATTGTCATTGTTAGTCTATTCATTTCTGCACATTCCAGTATTTTCCCAATCACCTCTCCCTCTGGGGGGGGGGGCTTTCAGTGCTTTCCAATTGTGTGCAAACACAATCCTGGCTGCCGTAATTACATGAATCATTAAATATGTTTTTTTCTTTATTGTATTTCTCTGGTAGAATACCCAACAGGAATATTTCTCGTCTTAGTTCTATACGTTGTTGTATCATCTTTTCTAGACATGTGCCATCTGTAAAACATTTTGTACATATTTTCTTTATACGCAGTCGCCATTGTCAATTTATAGTTTCTTTCCCATAGTTGCTGCCATCTATCTAATTCAATTGTGTATCCAAAATTCCTTGTCCATTTTATCATTGTCTCTTTCACTTGTTCCTTCTCTATACTTACAATTGTTGTAGGATCCAATCTGGGTCGGTCACCAGGACTTCTGAGCTTTCGGACTTGTGCTGACTGTGTTCGGTCCGGGGTATTTCCACGGTGCTTGTTGTGTGTGGCTTTTTAGTGGTTTATTGGGGGTGTGTTCAGGGCTGGCTTTCCAGTCCTTGGCTATCGTGTCGCTTGTGATGCCCACAAGCACAAGTATTTCTAAGCATCTGATAGGCTGGTGGTAAATCAGCACTCCTTGTTTCCCAGGTTTCAATCATTTCCCCGGCTGTTTTTGTACATTCTCGGCCAACAATCTTAATTTCTGCCAATGTTGAACGCACGTCCTTGTTCATTGCAGTGTGAGGTTTACCAATGAGTTCGGGTCCCCATTGTAAAAGCCACTTACAACAAGCACTATAAATACCACACAAAGAACAACACGCACACTCTACTAGAGAGACGTTCCGTGAAGATGGACTCTAGTACGGGTCCGGAAGCTCGGAAGACGATCC
Organism: Crotalus adamanteus; assembly: GCA_039797435.1. Taxonomy (NCBI): domain Eukaryota; kingdom Metazoa; phylum Chordata; class Lepidosauria; order Squamata; family Viperidae; genus Crotalus; species Crotalus adamanteus. The sequence goes on from CM077936.1 coordinate 1,483,294, forward strand.
TCGGTGACCAACCCAGATTGGATCCTGCAACATTATCCCGCGACACATTCATTCATGTCTGTTTAGTGGATGTTTGAAGTTACAATGGCACTCAAAAAAGGGACTTAGAACCAGTCCTCGTGCTTATGACCATCACAGAATCCTTGAGAACTCAGCCATGTAATTATGACAGTTGCAGCATCCCGGGGTCACACAATCCCCTTTTTTTGTGACCTCTGGCAAGCAAAGCCCACGGGGGGGAGCCAGAGTTACTTAACAGCCCCCTGAGTGGCTTAAAAACGTCGATGATTCATTTAACAACCATGACACCAAAAACACGTCATCAAAATCAGGCGCCGTTCACCGAACCAGTGTCTTGTTCAGCAAATGGAAATTCTGCTCCCGTCAATCGAGGGCAAATCCCTATTGCCGCGTTTTCTGATCTTGGTGACTTCAAGACGGGTGGGACTTCAACCCCCAGAATTCAATTCCCCGGCCTGCAGAATTCTGGGAGTTGAAGTCCACGCAGCTTAAAACGGCCGAGATTGAGCAACGCTCCTACCCTGTAGTAGCCTTTTGCATAGAGAAAGCTAGCGTGTTGCAGACCTTTGCTCACTCGTGTGTCTTTCTCTAGGTCTGAGAAAACTCCCGCCCCACAAGACTCCCCTTGAGTTCAGGGGTGGGGCTATGCAAATGTCTTCCGGGGGAGGAGCTTATCACATTCCCAGGCTTGCCTACTAGCAGGCAACAGGGTGTCCAGGCACAGCCAGCCTTGCAAAGATGGAGTCAGCTGGCTTGTCCCTTCAAAACCCACAGCCCGGGGGGAGGGCAGCTGGCTTCCAGGACCCTGCCTCAAACACCGACCACGGAAGGGGGCTCAACATCGACCGCTGCTGTCTACCAGGTGGTCCTCCGACCCCATCCTCCTTTTTCCTCGCCCTCTCCAGAGGCGGAAACCTGGGACCCCTGGACCGCCTGGTCCCCCTGCAGTGTCTCTTGCGGAGGGGGCGAGCAGCTGCGCAGCCGACATTGTCGCCAGCCGGATTGCTGGGGTCTGTCCTCGCAAAGCAAGACCTGCAACACGCACGTCTGTCTCGGTGAGTCCCCGCTGGGGTGGGGGGGCAACGCCCGACCGACTTCCTTGTGGCCCGCCCTCCTTCGCACACACCCTCGTGACCCCCCCATAACTCAGAACCCTAGCAAACCCTGCCCACAACCGCAAGTATTTCTACGTGTTGGATAGGCTGGCGGTAAGTCAACACGCCTGTTGACCGAGCAGGGGGTCCGTTTCTCACATTCCAATCACACAAGCTCCAGTGTTGGCTCGTTTTTTGCCGGTTCTGTTTTCCGGGCATCCACGCTGGGACGGCTGCGCTCGGAGCAGGACAAGGCACCGAAATGTAGAAAGGACCTCTCCCTATAAACTGCGGGGGGGGCTCCTCATCCAGCTGGGAGCCTCTGGAGCAGCTGGCGGGCTCTGGGTGCTAATCTACCCCCTTCCCCCTTTCAGAGGCAGGCTGCCCCGTGGGGCGCCTCTACCGGGAATGTCTGGCTGAAGAGGGGTGTCCCTACAGCTGCGCGCATCTCACCCACCAGATGGACTGCTTCTCGGATGGCTGCGAGGAAGGGTGCCACTGCCCAGCGGGCACTTACCAGCACAAGGGGGCCTGCATCCAGGTTGGCACTTCTGTGTATTTGGGTGCTTTGGGGCAGTTCAGAGGCTGGTGATGCTGTGAGTGCACCCTGGATGTTCTGGGGGGGGGTACGTGTGTACGGCAGAGTAAGATAAGAGCTTGGCGAGGCACAGTCTGCAAGGTTATGGACACCTCAAGGGTGCATGGGCTCAGAGAAGATAGAGGCAGCTTTGGGGGTCCTACTGCGGGGCTATCCTGAGTCCTGTGTAGAGATACCTGGGAAAATATCAGACTTAATAATAATAGTAGTAGTAGTAAAGTTTATTTATTTTATTTATTTATGAGACTTATATACCGCTTTAAGTGCAAGCACTCTCTAAGCGGTGTACACCAGTAAGCAATGTATATATATTTACATTGCCCCCAACAATCTGGGTCCTTGGAAGGGACCTTGGAGGTCATCTAGTCCAACCCCCTGCTCAGGCTGGAAACGCTACACCGTTTCAGACAAATGGCTGTGCAGTCTCTTCTTAAAAACTTCCAGTGTTGGAGCATTCACCGCTTCTGGAGGCAAGGAGTTCCACTGGTTAATTGTTCTCACGGTCAGGAAGTTTCTCCTTAGTTCTAGGTTGCTTCTCTCCTTGCTTAGTTTCCACCTGTTGCTTCTTGTCCTGCCTTCAGATGCTTTGGAAAATAGCTTGACTCCCTCTTCTTTGTAGCAGCCCCTGAGATACTGGAACACGGCTATCCTGTCCCCCCTCGTCCTTCTCTTCGTTAAACTAGACGCACCCAATTCCAGCAACCGTTCCTTATATGTTTTAGCCTCCAGTCCCCTAATCATCTTTGTTGCTCTTCTCTGCACTCTCTCTAGAGTCTCAGCATCTTTTTTACATCGCGGTGAACAAAACTGGATGCAGTATTCCAAGTGTGGCCTTACCAAGGCCTTATAAAGTGGTATTAATACTTTACGTGATCTTGATTCTATCCCTCTGTTAATGCAGCCTAGCACGGTGTTGGCCTTTTTGGCAGCTGCAGCACACTGCTGGTTCATATTTAAGTGATTGTCTACTAGGACTCCGAGGTCCCTCTCACAGTTACTACTATTGAGCATGGTGCCACCTATGCTGTACTTGTGCATTTGGTTTTTCTGGCCTAAATGTAGAACCTTGCTTTTTTCACCCTTGAATTTCATTTTGTTAGTTAGTGCCCAGTTTTCGAGTCTGTCCAGATCCTTCTGTATCTTAAGCCTGTCTTCTGGAGTGTTGGCTATTCCTGCCAGCTTGGTGTCGCCTGCAAATTTGATGAGTTCCCCATCTATCCCTTCGTCCAGATCGTTGATGAAGATGTTGAGGAGCACTTTGTAGCTCCGGGTTGAACTCTGGGGCCCTGGATGCTCTCTGAGCCGAGTAGTTTTCTTGCAGACGTTTCACGACCCAACTAAATAATATTGTCAGTGGTAGAAAGGAGTGAGGATTGCAGAGAGGTGGAGGAAGAGAAGAAGGAGGGGAGAAGGACTGTGGGGTCTTTGGTGCTCTCCGAGCTGGGTGGTTTCCTTGCAGACGTTTCACGACCCAGCTAGGTAACATTATCAGTGCTAGAAGGGAGGAGGAGGTTGCTGTCTATTTATATGCAATGCAAACCTCACTCCTTCTAGCACCATGATGTTGCTTAGTTGGGTCATCTCTGCAAAAAAACTACCCAACTCAGAGAGCACCAAGGACCCCACAGTCCTCCTCCTCCTCCTCCTCCTCCTCCTCCTCCTCCTCTCTTTTCCTCCACTCCACAAACTCCACTCCCTTCTCGCCCTGATGACGTTCCCTAGTTGGGGTCATGAAACGTCTGCGAGAAAACCACCCAGCTCAGAAAACACCAAGGACCTCCCCAGTTCTTCCTCTTCTTCCCTCCTCCTCCTCCTCCTCCTCCTCCTCCTCCTCCTCCTCCCCTCCTCTTCACCTCCTCCTCCTCCTCCCTGCAGACTCCCTTCCCAACGTCTGCAAGAGAACCACCCAGCTCAGAGAGCACCAAGGACCCCACAGTTCTGCTCCTCCTCCTCCTCTTCCTCCTCCTCCTCGTCTCCACACATCCCTCCCTTCTAGCACTGATGCCGTTCCCTAGTTGGGGTCATGAAACGTCGGAGAGGAAACCACCAAGATTGGAGAGCACGGAGGATCCCCACAGTCCTTCTTCCTCCTCCTCCTCCTCTCCACACATCCCTCCCTTCTAGCACTGATGCTGTTCCCTAGTTGGGGTCATGAAATGTCTGCAAGAAAACCACCCAGCACAGAGAACACCAAGGACCTCCCCAGTTCTTCTTCTTCTTTTCTCCTCCTCCTCCTCCTCCTCCTCCTCCTCCTCTCTCCTTTCCTCCACTCCACAAACCCCCCTCTCTTTTCTAGCCCTGATGACGTTCCCTAGTTGGGTGATGAAACGTCTGCAAGGAAACCACCCAGCTCAGAGAGCATCGAGGACCCCACAGTTCTTCGTCTTCTTCTCTCCTCCTCCTCCTCCCTCCTCCCTGCAGACCCCCTTCCCAACGTCTGCAAGACAACCACCCAGCTCAGAGAGCACCAAGGACCCCATAGTTGTCCTCCTCCTCCTCCACTCTCTTTTCCTCCACAAACCCCCCCTCTCTCTTCTAGCCCTGATGATGTTCCCTAGTTGGGGTCATGAAACGTCTGCAAGGAAACCACCCAGCTCAGAGAACACCCAGGACCCCACAGTCCTCCTCCTCCTCCTCCCTCCTCCCTGCAGACCCCCTTCCCTTCCAGCACTAACGACGTACCTACTTGGGCCGTGAAACATCTGCAAGAAAACCACCCAGCTCAGAGAGCAGCGAGGAAAACTCCTCCCCCAGTATCGCGCTGTGGTTCCCCTCTGGAGACCTTCCCGGGGTGGGGTGTGCACGCAGACTACTTCTGCAAGACCCATTTCTCCGTCGGTGAGCACTGGAAGAGTCCGCTTTTGGAAGCCTCCGTAGGCAAGTCAGTCTAGCGCCGAGCCCGCTCTTAAGCCACGATGGAGCCCAGCTTGCTTGACTCCCCCCGCCCAAGTCTTTTCCCCAGGGACGCCCATGCCCCCCCCCATCTCTGCTTCTCTCTTCCTGCCCCAGGAGTGCCCCTGTGTCCTGAGCGAGGAGGTTCTGCAGAGATTCCGGAAACACTCGGACGAGACCGCCGACACGCCTCTGGTCATCCTGACTGCTCAAGGCCGACGGGTCTCCCCAGGAGAAGAAGTGGCGCCCAACGGCACCATCTCTGCCGCCTGCAGCAACTGGTAAGTTTGACCCCCCCCCCTCTAAAAATGGGGTACGGCTGCTGTCCCCTGGAGGGGGGAAGGAGAAGATTTCCTGAAGCCGCCTCCTCCTTTTTTCGGGGGGGGGGAGGAGAGAAGATAAGTCATCCTCGACGTAACGATCACAGTGGAGCCCACCATTTCTATCGCTAAATGAGACGATTGTCGATGTGGGGGGTTTGGTCCCGTTTTACGACTTTCCTCCTCGCGGTTCTCAAGCGCGTCCCCCGGCAGTCGATGAAGTCACTAACCTGGTTAAGGGAACCTGGCTTCCCCGTAGACGTCGCTTGTCAGAAGGTCACCGAAGAGGATCACGTGACACACACCCGGGGACGCCGCGACCGTCATCCGTATGGGCCGGTTGCGAAGCGTCTGAATTTGGTCACGTGACTGTGGGGGACGCTGCAACGGTCGTAGGTGTGAAAGACGTTCCGGGGTCCCTTTTTTGGGGGTGGGGGAAGTTGTCACTTGGAACGGTCCCTACACAAACCGCCGTAAGTCGAGGATTTCCTGTATGAACCGGTTGCCGATTGTTTGAATTTCGATCCTGTGACCAAGTGTGAAAGACATGCTCATACGTCACTTTTTCAATGCCGGTGTACCTTTGAACGGTCACTAAACAAACTGTCGTAAGTCAAGGACTCCCTGCAGCCATTCTGGGTGTGTGTGTGTGTGTGTGTTTGTGTGTGTGTGTGTGTGTGTGTGTGTGTGCTTTGATCTGCCCACCGCCAAGCTGCACCCGAAAAGGGCTGAAACTCAGCCCCCCCATGGTTGTCAATCAAAGGTTATCCACCCTTCACCTTCTCTTGTCCTCCTCAACTTACAGCCATTCATTTAGTGACCGCTCAAATTTACCCCAGCTGTGAATAACGATGGTCGTTTTTCACGTTTACGATTGTTGCAGCACCCTGGCGGTCACGGGATCAAAACTGTCTCTCTTAGCAACAGAAATGTCGGGCTCCAGTGTGGTCGTAAGACGAGCATTTTCCTGTACTCTCAGATCTAAGTTCTCTAGGCCAGTGGTTCTCAACCTTTTTAATGCCGCGACCCCCAACCGGTCATAAGTCGAGGACTACTCAACCGGTCGTAAGTCGAGGACTACTCAACTGGTGCAGCACCGTTTGCAGACTGGGACTTTTGGCGGGCTCAGCAGGGCAGAGACAGCCTGGACCATTCCTATTGGCTTTTGAAAGCCAATAGAATTAGACTCTATTCAAGAGAGTCTATTCGATTGGCTTTCCAAAGCCAATAGAATAAAAGGGAGGAGCACAGCTAAGGAAAAGGGGGGGGAAATGGTGGACTGCGTTGTTTGGCGACCCCCGTGAAATGGTCGTTCGACCCCAAATGGGGTCCCAACAGGTGGAGAACCACTGCTCTAGGCACATCTGGGCAGATGCCCCCTGACACCCCCCTCCTCTTTCCTCCCCTCCCTTCAGCTCCTGTCGCAATGGCCAGCTGGACTGCGTGTTCTCCCTCTGCCCCGTGGATGGAGGTTTCGCGGCATGGACCCCCTGGTCGTCCTGCTCCTTGACCTGCGGCGGGCTGGGCAACATGACTAGGACACGCAACTGCGCCCGTCCGAAGCCTGCCCACGGGGGGAAGGACTGTGTCGGCCCTCGGGTGGACATCAAATACTGCCAAACCCTGGATTGCAAAGGTGAGGAGCAGCAGCAGCAGCAACAACAACAACAACAATAATAATAAAGTTGGAAGGGACCTTGGAGGTCATCTAGTCCAACCCCCTGCTCAGACAGGAAACCCTACACCGTTTCGGACAAATGGCAATCCAGTCTCTTCTTCAAAACCTCCAGTGGTGGAGCATTCACTGCTTCTGGAGGCAGGTGGTTCCACGGGTGAATTGTTCTAACGGTCAGGAAGTTTCTCCTTAGTTCCAGGTTGCTTCTCTCCTTGATCAGTTTCCAGCCGTTGCTTCTTGTCCTGCCTTCAGATGCTTTGGAGAAGAGCTTGACTCCCTCTTCTTTGTAGCAGCCCCTGAGATACTGGAACACGGCTATCCTGTCCCCCCTCGTCCTTCTCTTCGTTAAACTAGACATAACCAATTCCAGCAGCCGTTCCTTGTATGCTTTAGCCTCCAGTCCCCTGATCATCTTTGTTGCTCTTCTCTGCACTCTTTCTAGAGTCTCAACATCTTTTTTATATCGCGGTGACCAAAACTGGATGCAGTAATTCCAAGTGTGACCTTACCAAGGCCTTGTAAAGTGGTATTAATGCTTCACGTGATCTTGATTCCATCCCTCTGTTAATGCAGCCTAGCACGGTGTTGGCCTTTTTGGCAGCACACGGCTGGCTCCTATTTAGGTGATTGTCCACTAGGACTCCGAGGTCCCTCTCACAGTTACTACTCTTGAGCAAGGTACCCCCTATTCTATACCTGTGCATTTGGTTTCTCTTGCCTAAATGTAGAACCTTGCTTTTTTCACCCTTGAATTTCATTTTGTTAGATAGCGCCCGGTGTTCAAGTCTGCCCAGATCCTCCTGTATCCTAAGCCCGTCTTCTGGAGGGTTGGCTATTCCTGCCAGCTTGGTGTCGTCTGCAAATTTGATGAGTTCCCCATCTATCCCCTCGTCCAAATCGTTGATGAAAATGTTGAAGAGCACCGGGCCCAGAACAGAGCCCTGGGGCACCTCACGACACACTTCCCTCCGTGTAGATGTGGCAATGAATACTGCAGCTTTGTCCAGCAGTAGAGAATCTTACATCAGGGGTTCCCAACCACCAGGCCGTAGACCAGCACAGGTCCATGGTATGCCAGGAACCAGGATATGCAAACAAGTGAAGCCCCCTTTGTGGATGCAAGCAGCACAGAAAACCATACTATCCCTCCGGTCCATGGAAAAATCTCCCGCCATGGGACCGGTGCCTGGTGCCCAAAACCCTACACAACAGCGCATAGCAAGCTAGCTATTTTACTGGAGCATATTTTACAGCACTGGTCTTCAACCTTTCCTGCTCTACGAACCGGTAAGGGCGGTGGTGGCGGCAGTGTCAGGGACAGTGGGAGGGAGATGAGACGGTTGTGTGCGCGCACGCACGCACGCCGCTTGTACAAATGTACGTGTGCTTGTTCATTGCTCATCCACGGCTCAGTTTCCAATTTTGCCGTGGCACAGTCCCAGTAGATTGGGAGTTGGGGACCCCTGTACAATAACATATTCTACATCGACCTGGAATTAAGGAGAAACTTCCTATCAGTGAGGAGAATTAATCCGTGGAACAGCTTGCCACCAAAAGTTACGCGTGCTCCATCATTGGAGGTTTTTAAGAGGAGACTGGACAGCCATTTGTCTGAAATGGTCTAGGGTTTCCTGTCTGAGCAGGAGGTTGGACTAGATCAGGGCTTTTCAACCAGTGGTACGGGTACCACCTGTGGTCCATTGGCACCTGGCAGGTGGTACGCAAGCACCCTAGAAAAATGGTAATAGGGGAGGGGAATGAGTTGAACCGGTGGCAGCACCGCACAAGCCTGAACGAGAGACGGCTGGAGCTGCAGGGCTGTCAAGGCTCAGCGGAAGTGCCAGGATCGGTGCTTCTTCGGAACTGTCAGGCTCAGCGGAAGCACCAGGATCAGCGCCAGGCTCCAGCTGGAGCTCGGCGTTGATCTTGGCTCTTCTGCTGAGCCCAGAAGAAGCACCCATCAGCTGGAATGTTGCAGCCTCTCCAGGGTCTTGTGATTTACATTCAGAGGCTTGGCAACTGACTCATATTTATGACGGTCACCGTGTCCCAGGGTCATGTGAAATGACCAAAACCTGCTGCAACCACCCAGCAGACGGGGGGAATAAAAACCAAACACCCGCCACCCCAACCCCGCTGCCAATCCTCAACAGAAATGCTCACAACAATGAAAACCTCAGACAGGAGGAAGAGCGCCGCCGGGCGGGCAGGCAGGTGTCTTGCTCGGCTGTGGCTTGGGGGGCAATTTTTTCAGTGCTATTGTAACTTTGAACAGTCCCTAAGCAAACTGTTGTAAATCGAGGACTACCTGGACTTTATCACTTTTTTCCTTTTTTGGGGGGGGGGGTCATCAAGTTTTTGACACCTTGCTAGGCGACTGGTGGTCCTCGGATGTTGCCATATCCTAAAAGTGGTACAATGGGTGAAAAGGTTGAAAAGCCCTGGATGGACTAGATGACCTCCCAGGTCCCTTCCAACTCTGTTATTTTGTTATTCTGACTCCACTATGCCAGTATGTCTCAATCTTGACAACTTCAAGAAGTGTGGACCAATTCCCAGAATTCCCCAGGCAGCAAGCAAATGAGGACAGCAAGAGAGACAAAAAAAAAAGATAGAAAATAATAATAACCTATTTTCCAGACAATATAATGCTCAAATTTCCTGCCCCTGACATCTGCGATCTTCACGGATCTTAGACAATACATAAACTTTGAATGCGGCTTGTTAGGCATATCTTAACCATGCCTAAAGATTGGTATCTAAAAATTGCACTGATGAAATAAGGCTGGCCTTGGAAAACTTGGCATCAAACACTTAAGTTAGATCTTAAGAAGATTAATGACCTTTGAGACGATGGCGAAGATGCTACAAGCAATCAAAACTGAAGACGCCGCAAATGATCAAAACAGGAGATGCTGTAAATGATCAAAACCAGAGACACTGCGAACAATTAAAACCAAAGATGCTGCGAACTATCAAAACTGAAGACGCTGCGACCGATCAAAACCGAAGACACTGCGAACGATCAAAACCGAAGAGGCTGCGAACGATCAAAACCGAACACAATGCGAACGATCAAAACCAAAGACACCGCGAATGATCAAAACCGAAAACGATGGGAATGATCAAAGCCAAAGATTCTGTGAACGATCAAAACCAAAGACACTGTGAATGATCATAACCGAAGACGCTGCAGACGATCGAAACCATAGGCGCTGCGGACACTGCAAATGATCAAAACCGAACGATCAAAACTGAAGAAGATCAAAACCGAAGATGCTGCGAACAATCAAAACTGAAGACGATGAGAACGATCAAAACCGAAGACGCTGCGAACTATCAAAACTGAAGATGCTGCAAACGATCAAAACCGAAGATGTTGAGAATGATCAAAACCGAAGATACTGTGAACGATCAAAACCGAAGACGCTGCGGACAATCAAAACCGAAGGCGCTGCGGACACTGCAAATGATCAAAACCGAAGACACTGCGAACGATCAAAACTGAAGACGATCAAAACTGAACATGCTGCGAACGATCAAAACTGAAGACGATCAAAACCGAAGAGGATGCGAACGATCGAAACCGAAGACGCTGCGAGCGATCAAAACCGAAGACGCTGCAAACGATCACAACTGCTGGAGAATGCTTGCTGCACAATTTGCTCTGCATAAGACATGATAATGACGACGTTGATGATGAAGGAAATCTGTTAACCTCCCTCTGCTTTGTATTTTGTGTTGCAGAATTGACCCACCCCACAACGGCACCAGTCCCGGCAACCCCAGGTGAGCTCTGGGCCTGCCCACGCTCGGTCCTTTTTCCGGAGGGTGACGGGATGGAAGGGAACTCAACTCCGGCGACTCTGCTGACGTGGTTGGCCTCTCTCCCCCGACATGGCAGGGGCCGAGGATGGCAGCCTGACTCCCTGGTCACCCTGGACACCCTGCTCCAAGACCTGCAGCGATCCCAACCTCCCTGCCCTCAAGACCCGGCGGCGGTTTTGCCTGGGAGGAAGCGGCTGTGTGGGAGACACGTTGCAAGAACGAGAGTGCAACTTGCCCCAGTGCACAGGTGAACTTCAGATAAGCCAAGTCAAGGGGGGAGGGGCAAGAGAGATTCCCGTAACTATCTAACCACGGCAGCCTTGGAAAGTCCAAGCAGGCCTTTGGTTGGACTTTTTCCTTGAGCCCCCTCCAAGGAGTGCCCAGATTTCCTTTCTCTCCCTGGTACCCCCTCTCCAGAGACCCCCGTATGCGAGGGCAAGGAGTGCCTCGGGCTGAACTGTACCTGGAACCCGTGGTCCCCTTGGAGCGAGTGTTCCCGCAGCTGCGGGGTCGGCCAGCAGCAGCGCCTGCGGACCTACCACCCGCCGGGGCAAGGCGGGCAGTGGTGCCAAGACATCCTGACTGCCAACTTGGAGAGGCGTTTCTGCAACCTGCCGGCATGCAAAGGTAGGTGTTGGGGCCTTGGACGTCTCCGACCCCGGGGACTTCAATGAAGGCGGGGATCCGAGGAGGCTTCACTCGCAAAGCTCCGGCAAGAAACAGAAAAAAAAAACCACCCTTCTGTGCTTTTATCCACATGCGATTGTTCTTGTGGCATGGAGTACCGCAGAGGAATTGTGTGAAAAAAGCCCTGTCTTGGACAATGAAAGGTGGGAGGAGGTGGGGAAGAGAGGGAGAGAACAGCCCCGAAGCTGACCCATAACTAAACGGGGGCCAGGGTAACTCTTCCCTACTTTGTGTCTCTGCTGCAGTGGACGGGGTCTGGTCTAAGTGGAGTCCCTGGTCGTGGTGCGACCGGACCTGTGGTGGAGGGCGCTCTGCCCGCACGAGGACTTGCACCAGCCCACCGCCCAAGAATGGAGGGCGCCACTGCCCTGGCGAGAAGTATCACGTGCGGGTCTGCAACCCACAGCCCTGCGGTACGTGGAGGGAAGGAAGGGCAGTGCTACCCGCTGGACATAGAACACAGAACCATCGGGCTGGGAGGGACGTTGGGGGTCTCCTAGTCCAGGGGTCCCCAACATGTGGGCTGCGGCCCTCTACCAGTCTGTGGTCTATTCGCAACCAAGCCACACGCACAGCCCCACTCGTACTCGTGGACCAACTAGCGTGAGAGTCATGGATGCGCACAGCCTCATGAGTGTAAGAGACGTCACTCGCACAAGCACTTGGGGCCTCATTTGCGTGAGCGTTGCAGACACTCATGGTCCCATTCGCGTGAGCATCATGGGTGCTCATGGCCTCACGTGAGTGTCGCAGGGGTGACCCTGTTCACATGATCATCACGAGCGCTCAGGGCCTCACTCACGTGAGCGTCGCTGGCGCAACCCCGTTCACATGATCATCATGAATGCTCAGCGCCTCACGTGAGTGTCGCAGGCGCAACCCCGTTCACGTGATCATCACGAGCACTCAGGGCTTCACGTGAGTGTCGCAGGTGTGACCCCGCTCACGTGATCATCACGAGCACTCAGGGTCTCACTCTTGCGAGCGTCACAGCAACAGGTCCTGGTGCACACCCGTCCATGCCTCTCCCACAAAACCATCCCTTCTTCCCACCCTCCCCACCCTCCGGGCCACCAACCCGGAAAGGTTGGGGAACTCTGTTTTAGTTCAATCTCCATCCCGGTCAAATGGACCCTCTTTTTGATGGGGTCACAATCTGGTCGGTTCCTCCCGCTTTTCCGAGACTTCTGCTGATAACAAATGCTCTCTTTCTGCAGAGGAGACTTGCCCACCCATGATGCACTGGGTGGGGTGTGCCAACCGGTGCCCCCGCCATTGCTGGGACCTCCAGGAAGGCATTGTGTGCCAGGAGAAGGAGGCCTGCGAGCCGGGCTGTCGTTGTCCCGACGGTGAGGAGGCGTTGGCGGGTCCCCGGGGTTTGCTCCTGTTTATGTACAGGTAGTCCCTCGACTTACAACGGGTCATTTAGTGACCATTCGAAGTTACAGCGGCACCGAAAAAACGGACGTACGACCGTTTTTCACACCTGCAGCATTCCCATTCCCGTGGGAAAACCCAATGGAAATGACAAGAGACAGCAACACAAAACAATCGTTCTTACTTTAAGAGTCAGAGGGTTATTTTTCTAGTAATTTGGAACGTAGCATAACAACATAACATCACTTACCTTGACAACCCAGTGCAATGAGGACCACGTGGCATAGCAGATTCCAAAGGGACAGCTATCGGCCAAGGGCCCCGAGCCAGACTTAAACCGACATTTTTATACTTTTCTGCCCACCGACCATCCAACTCATACTTCTTACTTTGCAACGACAGTTCCCATCTGAAACTTTTGTACGTTTGCTACTTTCGCTTCCTCTTTTCCCACGGGTAAAATACTGATGTTCCAAATATATATGTAGAACTACCTACTTTGCCATTTACATTGCGCAAAGCTCAGCAGATTCCAAATAATGTGTCCTTGTTGGGAAACAGCATAAATTCACATTAAACCTTCCAATCACTTCTGTGGGGGCCCGCTTCAGGTTTTGTTCTAGCCCTACCTTATGATATGAGAAGGGAGCTATATTTTCATCTCCCACAACATGATCACGTGATCGAAATTTGGACGCTTGCCAACTGACTCGTATTTATGACGGTCGCAGCGTCCCGGAGTTGAGTGACACGCTTTGGCGACCTTCTCACAAACAAAGCCAACGGGAAGCCAGATTCACTTAACTTGACAAACGCAATAATTCACTTAACAGACAAGTCGTACAATTGGGCACTTAACAAATGTTCCACTTAGCGGATATAAATTTTGGTCGTAAGTCGAGGGCTGCCTGTACAGTCGTTGAGTTGTTGAGGGTGAAGGTTTTCTCCTTGGTTAAAGAACCGTTTTCTGATTGATTGTTCGTCTGGCGTGAATCCCTGCTTATCCCGGAAGACGGGCACTCGGATAAATCGGCCATCAACGGATCCATGGAGATAAACCACGTTTACACACCATTGAATGATTCAATGAAAACCGGGGAAGGAAACGGAAAGCCCACAGTACATCCCCACCAACGGCCAACACAGAGATAAGCAGGGTTTAACGCCAGACAAACTATGAAGCAGAAAACAATAATCAAGTGGAGAATCCAATCCTCTCCAAAACTGGCAGGACCAACTCTAAATGGGCGGCAACCCCCCACCCCCCCACCCCCAGCGCTGATGATGTTACCTAGCCAGGTAACCACGCCATCGAGGCCAATTCGGGCCTAGATCCAGAGACACCTTCCTTGCTCACCTGGCTTCCTCCCATAGGTACGTTGGAGCAAGATGGCAGCTGCGTTCCTCTCGCCCACTGCGAGTGCACCGACGCCCAGGGACACAGCTGGGCACCGGGCAGTCAGTACGACGACGGCTGCAATAACTGCACCTGTGCTGCTGGCGGGAAGCTTCTGTGCACCAATTACACCTGCCCGCCCACTGAATGCGCCTGGAGCCTCTGGTCCAGCTGGTCCCAGTGTAGCATCACCTGTGGAAATGGGCTACGTACTCGCTTCAGGTAAGACTGGAGCCAGGCCACCGTGGGCAAAGTTTGTCTCTGGGTGGAGGACCAGAACTTGGGGCTACATATCTTTCTCATTGAGGGCCACACCCTGAAAGGCAGGAAGGGAGCCGGCTCTTCAAGAGTTGATTCCCACGCGGAAAAGAGGTTCAAGAGACACGATGCGATCCGGCGCTTCTAATCCTCCGTCTCCCTGGCGAGAAAGTCCGGGTCCTTGCCAGATCTTAGGATAGCTATTTAAGAAGAGAACGGGAAAGTCCCCACCCCAAAGTATACGGTCATAAACGATTTGTAAATTGGAAAGACTTTCAGCTGCTGGAATCCTTGAGAATTCAGCCTTTTTGGCTCCATAAATCTTGTTAAAGAAGACAATTGGTATTCTTTAACGAGATTTATTTGGCAATATTTATTTAACAATAAATCTTGCTAAAGAAGATTGTCGATTCTCTTTAATGAGATTTATTTAGCAATATTTATTTAACAATAAATCTTGTTAAAAAAGACGATCAGTACTCTTTAACTAGATTTATTTAACAAGATTTATTTAACAATAAATCTTGTTAAAGAAGACTGTGGGTATTCTTTAACGAGATTTGTTTGGCAATATTTATTTAACAATAAATCTTGTTAAAAAAGACGATCAGTACTCTTTAACGAGATTTATTTAACAAGATTTATTTAACAATAAATCTTGTTCAAGAAGACTGTCGGTATTCTTTAACGAGATTTGTTTGGCAATATTTATTTAACAATAAATCTTGTTAAAAAAGACTATCGCTGCTCTTTAACAAGATTTATTTGGCAATATTTATTTAACAATAAATCTTGTTAAAGAAGACTATCAGTATTCTTTAACGAGATTTGTTTGGCAATATTTATTTAACAATAAATCTTGTTAAAGAAGACTATCGGTATTCTTTAACAAGATTTATTTGGCAATATTAAAGAAGACTATCAGTATTCTTTAACAAGATTTATTTGGCAATATTTATTTAACAATAAATCTTGTTAAAGAAGACTATTGGTATTCTTTAACAAAATTTATTTGGCAATATATATTTAACAATACATCTTGCTAAAGAAGACTATCGGTTCTCTTTAACGAGATTTATTTAGCAATATTTATTTAACAATAAATCTTGTTAAAAAAGACTATCGGTATTCTTTAACAAGATTTATTTGGCAATATTTATTTAACAATAAATCTTGTTAAAGAAGACTATCGGTATTCTTTAATGAGATTGGCAATATTTATTTAACAATAAATCTTGTTAAAAAAGACTATCGGTATTCTTTAACAAAATTTATTTGGCAATATTTATTTAACAATAAAAATCTTGTTAAAAAAGACTATCGGTATTCTTTAACGAGATTTATTTGGCAATATTTATTTAACAATAAATCTTGTTAAAGAAGACTATCGGTATTCTTTAACAAGATTTATTTGGCAATATTTATTTAACAATAAATCTTGCTAAAGAAGACTATCGGTATTCTTTAATGAGATTGGCAATATTTATTTAACAATAAATCTTGTTAAAGAAGACTATCGGTATTCTTTAATGAGATTGGCAATATTTATTTAACAATAAATCTTGTTAAAAAAGACTATCAGTATTCTTTAACAAGATTTATTTGGCAATATTTATTTAACAATAAAAGTCTTATTAAAAAAGACTATCGATATTCTTTAACAAGATTTATTTGGCAATATTTATTTAACAATAAATCTTGTTAAAGAAGACTATCGGTATTCTTTAATGAGATTGGCAAGATTTATTTAACAATAAATCTTGTTAAAAAAGACTATCGGTATTCTTTAACGAGATTTATTTGGCAATATTTATCTAACAATAAATCTTGTTAAAGAAGACTATTGGTATTCTTTAACGAGATTGGCAATATTTATTTAACAATAAATCTTGTTAAAGAAGACTATCAGTATTCTTTAACAAGATTTATTTGGCAATATTTATTTAACAATAAATCTTGTTAAAGAAGACTATCGGTACTCTTTAAAAATATTTAGTGAAACAAGAGGGGCGAAGTTGCCAGAATTGTAAATTGTCTGACCGGATGTTAGAAACGTCTTTTTGCAGTAATCATTAAGCGAACACCATGTCATTAAGCGAACCCATTGTTCACTATGAAGTGTTTTTGCCAAGGAACGGAAATAAACACCGGGTTTTGGGGGGGGGGGCAAAAATTATGTAAATTGCAATCATGTGACCCCCGGGACGCTGCAAACAGCCTGAAATGCAGGTCCAGAAGCAGTAAATGCTCCAACACTGGAAGTTTTTAAGAAGAGACTGGACAGCCATTTGTCCGAAATGGTGTAGGGTTTCCTGCCTGAGCAGGGGGTTGGACTAGATGACCTCCAAGGTCCCTTCCAACTTTACTATTATTATTATTATTATTATAGCTCCCAAAACGCAATCACACGACCCTGGGGGGGGGCAGGGCCACCTATTGGAACCAGGTTATAAGTGCCTATGGGGGAGGTCGGTCATAACTTCGAACGGTCTCTAAGCAACCAGTTGTAAGTGGAGCGCTGCCCAAGCTGAGAACTGTAGTACGTGACTGAAGCGTAGTGCTGAAACTCTTCGTGGAGGAAGAGAAGGACGAATCCCAAGGATCCCAGACAGGGAGCGGAGAATTTATAGGGGGCGCTGTTGTAGATCGGAGCGTAGAGGCAGCGGGATGGCTGGGTCTGCAATTGGCCAGGCCGGATGTAGGGTTTTCAGGACTTACAAGACAGTTTGCAACCCTCTCTCCACCTCCCTACACAGGACCCCCACCTCCGGCTCCTGGGCTCCCGAGTGTCTGAAGGAGCAGGTGCAGACCCACCCCTGTGCCTTGGACCCCTGCCCGCCTCTCTGCCTGCACGAAGGCCGGGAGACCAGCCTGGGTAGCACCTGGCACCTGGGAGAGTGCCAGCAGTGGTGAGTGACCCGCCCTCCACCCCTTGCCCTCCACGAGAAGCTGGGTCATATCCTAGATCAGGGGTTCTCAACCTTTTTAACGCCACGACCCCCAACCGGTCGTAAGTCGAGGACTACTCAACCGGTCGTAAGTCGAGGACTACTCACCTGGTGCAGCACCGTTTGCAGACTGGGACTTTTGGCAGGCTCAGCAGGGCAGAAACAGCCTGGACAATTCCTATTGGCTTTCGGAAAGCCAATAGAATTAGACTCTATTCAAGAGAGTCTCTTCAATTGGCTTTCCAAAGCCAACAGAATAAAAGGGAGCAGCACAGCTAAGGAAAAGGGGGGAAAAATGGCAGACGGCGTTGTTTGGCGACCCCCGTGAAATGGTCGTTCGACCCCAAATGGGGTCCCGACCCACAGGTTGAGAACCACTGCCCTAGATCAGGGGTTCCCCAACCTGTGGGCTACTGGGAGGTGTGTGCGGCTGGCGACGAGCACACACCGCCCTACTGACGTGAGCATGGTCGTGGGCCATTGCAGTCCCACTCACACGCGTCGCCGTAAGCATCGCGGGCATTCGTGGCCCCACTTGCGAGCACTCATGGCTCCACTCACATGAGCAACGGGTGTTCATATGCATGCACACGCACATGTATGCTTTCACCACCCCACAAAATGATCCCTTCTTTCCCCTCTCCCCCCCGCTTTGGGCTGCCAACCCCGAACATTTGGGGAATTCTGTCCTAGATGGAAGGGCCTTGCATGCAGGGATACCCAGTTTGCGGGGGGGTCTCCTGACGTAGCTGCAGCTATAGGGACAGGTTCCAGGGCAAATTTGCTGATGCACTTCTCTCTGTCTCCTCCAGCATTTGTACTCCAGAGGGCATCTACTGCCTGGACATTACCTGTGCAGGTGAGTTTATTTTCCTAGTACAGTTTAACCGGTAGGTGGTGTCATACAAAGCTGAATGAATGTCAGTTTGGGGTCTTTGGTCTTGTGAGATAGAAAGGAAATATATTACAACCAACTCGTCAGAACCCAAGAATTGGCCACTGGGCTCCGTGAGCGGCTGGCTAGTGCGCGCGTGTGCGCACAGCCCTACTTGCATGAATGTTGCCACGAGCGTTGTGGGCATTCACGGGTCCATGCATGCAAGCATCGTCGTGAGCGTCATGGGTGTTTGCAGCCCCATTCGTGAGAACATCACTACGAGCATCGCAGGCGTTTGTGGTCCAACTCGCCTGAGTGTTGCAGGCATTCATAGCACCATTTGCGCAAGCTTCACTGTGACCATCACAGGCATTCACAGCCCCATTCGTGCGAACATCGCCATGAATGTTGCAGGTGTTTGTGGCCCAACTCGCACGAGCATTGTTGCAAACATCGTGGGTGTTCACAGCCCTATTCGTGTGAACATCACCACGAGCGTCGCAGGCGTTTGTGGTCCAACTTGCCTGAGCCTCGCAAGCATTCACAGCATCATTTGCGCGAGCATCACAGGCGTTCACAGCCCCATTTGTGCAAACATCACCATGAATGTTGCAGGTGTTTGTGGCCCAACTCACGCGAGCATCATTGCAAGCGTTGTGGGGTGTTTGCAGCCCTATTCATGCAAACGTCACCACGAGCGTCGCAGGTGTTTGTGGTCCAACTCACCTGAGCATCGCAGGCATCTGCAGCACCATTTGCGCATGCTTCACCGCGAGCATCACAGGCGTTCGCAGCCCCACTCGTGCGAACATCTCCATGAATATTGCAGGTGGTTGTGGCCCAACTCGCACGAGCATCGTTGCAAGTGTCGCGAGTGTTCGCAGCCCTATTCACATCAACATCACCATGAGCGTCGCAGGCGTTTGTGGCCCAAGTCGTGCGAGCATTGCTGTGAGAGTTGCAGGTGTTTGTGGCCCCACCTACACGAGCAACAGGTTATCGTGCACATGCACACATATGCCTTTATCCTTCTTCACCTATAGACAGAATCTTGCCAAACTAAAGCAACTATTTGCAGCACTTATCAATTACACAGGAGGTCCTCGACTTACGACAGATCATCTAGTGACTGTTCGAAGTTACAAACAGCACTGGAAAAAGGGACATAGGACCGTTTTTCAGATGTATCACCACTGAAGCGTCCCCATGGTCGCGGGACCAACATTTGGGTGCTTGGACACTGACTCATATTTAGGACGGTCGCAGTGTTTTGGGAGGCCCAACACGATCTGCTTTTGTGACTTTTTGACAAGCCAAGTCCCTGGGGAAGCCGTCACAACCTTCCTTAAGGGCTTCGCTTAACAACGGCGGCGAGAATGGTTGTAAAATGGGGCAAAACTCACTTAACGACGGTCTCGTTTAGCCGTGGAAATTTTGGGCTCAATGGTGGTCGTAAGTCGAGGACTACCTGCACCTTGTGGAAAATGGTAGCTTAGTTCATTCTCAGATGTAGCTGTGAGATCCAGCAATTGATTGTTCCTTCCTTCCTTCCTTCCTTCCTTCCTTCCTCTCTCTGCTCTGTGTCCCTCCCTTCCTTCCTCTGCTCTGAGTCCT
This sequence comes from Crotalus adamanteus, assembly GCA_039797435.1. Lineage (NCBI taxonomy): Eukaryota > Metazoa > Chordata > Lepidosauria > Squamata > Viperidae > Crotalus > Crotalus adamanteus. The sequence goes on from CM077936.1 coordinate 1,502,879, forward strand.
TCTTCCTTCCTTCCTTCCTTCCTTCCTTCCTTCCTTCCTTCCTTCCTTCCTTCCTTCCTTCCTCTCTCTGCTCTGTGTCCCTCCCTTCCTTCCTCTGCTCTGTGTCTCTTCCTTCCTTCTTTCCTTCCTTCCTTCCTTCCTTCCTCTGCTCTATGTCCCTTCCTTCCTTCCTTCCTCCCTCCCTCCCTCCCTCCCTCCCTCCCTCCCTCCCTCCCTTCCTTCCTTCCTTCCTTCCTCCCTTCCTTCCTTCCTTCCTTCCTTCCTTCCTTCCTCCTTTTCTTCCTGGCAGTGCACGGCGGATGGACTCCGTGGTCCCCCTGGTCCGACTGTCCAGTGACCTGCAGCGGCAGTGTCCAGATCCGAACTCGCGCCTGCATTAACCCGCCACCACGCAACCAAGGCTTGCCCTGTGGGGGCCCCGACAGCCAGACCCAGAACTGCTCCACCCAATCCTGCCCAGGTAAGGGATCCACAGGGCCCTTTGGGGAGACTGGTGGGCAATTACAAATTCTCAGGAGTACTTATGTTAGCGTCAGGCAAGGTGTAGTAAGTATACCACTTTTAAAACAACTCATTTTCAGTCCCTGTTATCAGGAGTTACATCTCAGAGGGAAGTAAATCCTGCAGCGTGCAGGGACGTTGATGAGCAGCAGCGCGCAATTGCCAGCCTCCCCTTTGTTGATCTTGGCTCTTTTAGGACTTGTGGACTTCAACTCCCAGAATTCCTGAGCTCAGGAATGCTGGGAGTTGAAGTCCACGAGTCATAAAAGGGGCAGGGTTCCCCACCCCTGGTCTAGGACAATTCGCCACAGCCAACTCACCGTGGCTGACTGTGGCACGGGACAATTCAACACTGTGTTGAATCGTTTCGTTCCGTTACTTCAGCGGTTCTCAACCTTTCTAATGCCGCGACCCCATAATACAGTTCCCCATGTTGTGGTGACCCCCAACCACTTGTATATCACTGAGTGCCAGGGCCGTGGTCAAAGAAAAGGGGGAAAAAATGGCAGACAGCCTTGTTTGGCGACCCCCGTGAAATGGTCGTGCGACCCCAAATGGGGTCCCGACCCACAGGTTGAGAACCACTGCGTCACTTTTATCACTGATGATCACGTCGCCGTCAAAATTATCGAGACTCTGGATCGGCGTCCTTTGTTTCATTGTTACGGGCCACGGTTCCACGGAAATTCAGTTCACTTTTTAATTGGTTGAATTGCCCTGGGGCAAGTTGGCCGACAGCGGTGGTGACGAACCTCTGGCACCCGTGCCAGAGGCGGCACTCAGAGCCCTCTCTGTGGGCACGTGCGCCGTCGCCCCAGCCCCGCCTCCCCCCACGGTCCCCTCCTCACCAGCAGCCTCCCGTGCCGAGCCGCGCAGCCAAAGACATGACAGCCAGGCAGCGGGGACAAGACTCCGCTCTCATGCCCCGTCGTGTGCAGATGGTGCTGTGGGGCGCAGGCAGAGGGTGTGGCTGCCATGGCGCTGCTGGGCCACCCGGGCGATCTGCGGCAGGCCATGGAGATGGTGGGTGGCCCTGCGGATGGGCGGGGTTGAGGCGGGGCAGTTTGGGGGCACTCGGTCTCTAAAAAGGTCACCATATTTATTGACAATTCGCCACAGCCAACTCCCTGAGGCCAATCAGCTGTGGCACAACTCAACGCTGTATTAATCGTTTCAGTCCGTTACTTTTATTACTGGGGATCACGTTTTCGTCAAAGGTATTGGGACCCTGGTGCTTCTGGATTGGCTTATTTTGTTTTATTGTTGTTGGCCACGTTTCCGTCGAAATTTGGTTACCGTATATGCCAGCGTATAAGACGACCCCCGTCTTTACCGCCGGGCCGCATTCCTAGAACGTCGTCTTATATGCTGGAAACTACCAATATTTCCGGCGTATAAGACGACTCGGCGTATAAGACAACCCCCGTCTTTGGCGCCGATTTTAGCGCTCACGGAAGTTGCTGTATACACCAGCATATACGGTAACTTTTTTAGTGGTGGAATCGTCCTGCAGCCAGTTGTCCTGCCGGAAGTTGGCTATGGCTAGTTGGCCGTAATGAGTTGTCCGTGGTGACTTGCCCGCTGTGAGTTGGCCATGGTGACTTGGCCATGGCAAGTCGGATGCCATGTGTTGGCCGTGGTGACTTGGCCGTGGTAAGTTGGCCACCGTGAGTTGGCCGTGGCGACTTGGCCGTGGCGCTTTCTCCAATTTTGTTCCTTTGTACCCCTCCCAATTTTCGCGCAGAAGATCAGCTGTGCCCCTGGTCTGCTTGGAGCCCATGCTCGCAGTCCTGTGGCACCGGACTGACCTCACGTACCAGGAGCTGTGTTTGCCCCACGTCTTTGGCGGGCGCTAAGGGAGATCCTTGCACCCAGCGCAGCCCTCCCCAGGAGACGGAGGCGTGTTACTTGCAGGCCTGCAGAGGTAAGGAAAATGAATCGCTCCGGATTTGGGATGGGGTGGAATTTCTTGTGAGAGGGGTGGGGTATCCTCTAAGACAAGGGTCTCCAACCTGCGAGCCGCAGCCCACTAATGGTTTGTGGCTCATTTGCAACTGGGCTGTGTGAGTGGCTGGCTGGTGTGCATATGTGTACATGCATGCACGACCCCGCTCACGTGAGCACCGCAGACACTCGGGGCCTCACTTGTGTGTCACGGGTGCTCAGCCCACGCGTACGAGCAACGGGTGTTTGTGTGCACATATGCGCGTGCACGCGCCCCTGCCTGCCCCTCCCACAAAATCATCCCTTCTTTCTCCACCTTCCCCCCTGGAAAGGTTGGGGAACTCAGCTTTTAGGCTCCTGATTGGCAGGACAGGGTCCTAATTCTAATTCTGAGCTACGGTCCCCCACCCTCTCTACGTAAAGACCCACTGGCTCTCCATCTTCCCTGAAGCCTTCCTCCCTCCCTCCCGCCCCACCACAGTCAAAGAGCTGCCCAGTTGTACGGCAGCACCAGGCTATCCTGGTTCCACGCCTACTGGCTGTGGATGATGGGAATCGCTGTGGATTCTGGGAATTCAGGTTGAGATCTACAGGGGGTAGGTGTGATCCTGATGGGACCCCTTTCATAGGGCGAGCTCAGATCTTCTACAGCAGGGGTGTCCACCCTTGGCAGGTTTCTTGAGGACTTCGCTTCCCAGAATTCCTGCTGGCTGGGGAGGGGAATTCTGGGACGGGAAGTCCGCAGGTCTTAAAGATTAGACGCCCCTGTTCTAGGGTCGTAAGAGAGGGAGCAGCGGCAGAAAATCTCCGCCACGAAAGAGCGTCCGTACTTGGAGAAGGGACGGGCTGCCCTCTGAGAATGCTCAGAGGCTCTCCTTCCAATTAGCCTCCTCAGATGAAAGCCCACCGATTGGAAGTCTTCTAGTCTTCTAGACCCAATGACATTCCGGACAAATGGTGGTTCATTTCAGTCTCTTTTTCCCTCCCGATCCCAAGGTTGCTCTCTTATCACCCTGCCGCTTGTCCCTCTCACGCAGCCGCCCCTTCCACCTCACCGGGTGCCCATCCTCCCCTTCCTGCCTCTCTTCCAGATTGTCCCTGGAGTCCTTGGACCCCCTGGACCCACTGCTCCTGCAGCTTCCTGGTGCAGCAGCGCTACAGGAACCAGCAAGGCTGGGAAACTGACCGGGAGCCGTGCCTGGGACTGGATGGACAATTCCGGATGTGCAATTATTCCCAGTGTTCAGGTGAGGCCGCGCATCACCACAACCCGTTCCTCCTGGTGGTTAGCCCAGTGGTTTCCCTGCCTGAGGCGGGACTAGAACTCCCAGTCGCCTGGCGATTGGCCCAAAGTCACCCAGTGGCTTTCCTGCCTGAGGCGGGACTAGAACTCCCAGTCGCCTGGCGATTGGCCCAAAGTCACCCAGTGGCTTTCCTGCCTGAGGCGGGACTAGAACTCCCCGTCGCCTGGCGATTGGCCCAAAGTCACCCAGCTGGTTTTCCTGTCTGAGGCAGGACTAGAACTCCCAGTCTCCTGGCGATTGGCCCAAAGTCACCCAGTGGCTTTCCTGCCTGAGGCGGGACTAGAACTCCCAGTCTCCTGGCGATTGGCCCAAAGTCACCCAGTGGCTTTCCTGCCTGAGGCGGGACTAGAACTCCCAGTCTCCTGGCGATTGGCCCAAAGTCACCCAGTGGCTTTCCTGCCTGAGGCGGGACTAGAACTCCCAGTCTCCTGGCGATTGGCCCAAAGTCACCCAGTGGCTTTCCTGCCTGAGGCGGGACTAGAACTCCCAGTCGCCTGACGATTGGCCCAAAGTCACCCAGTGGCTTTCCTGCCTGAGGCGGGACTAGAACTCCCAGTCGCCTGGCGATTGGCCCAAAGTCACCCAACTGGTTTTCCTGTCTGAGGCGGGACTAGAACTCCCAGTCGCCTGGTGATTGGCCCAAAGTCACCCAGTGGCTTTCCTGCCTGAGGCGGGACTAGAACTCCCCGTCGCCTGGCGATTGGCCCCAAGTCACCCAAGGAGCTTTTTGTACCGAAGGCAGAACCAGAACTCTCCGTCACCTGGTTTCTGGCCTAGAATTTGTCTCCTCGTCGGGCGCCCTCCGGGCTCCAGAGAGCGGCGCTCCGGAAGGATGTCCATCAAAGGTTTGAGCTGCCTTCTTCTTGTGCCTTTTTCCAGAATCCACCTGTAATTCCCCCTTTGAATTCCGGGCGTGTGGCTCCCCCTGCGACAGCCACTGCTCCACCCGGAAGCGCCCGGAATTATGCGAGAACATTCCACGCTGCCTGCCCGGCTGTTACTGCCCTCAGGTGAGGCGTGGGAAAGGCCCGACCTGTGGAATAGCTGCCCGCCACCGGCTGGGGGGGGGACTCGTGGAAGAGGGCCAACCGAGTATTTCTCCGTCCCCACACGGGATAGCCGTATGGAAGCGGGGTGGGCCGCCACTCTGCTCACGCTCAGGGGCGCGCTCTGGCTGAGTGCAAGAAGTCCTCGATTTACAACCACAATTTTTCGTCGCTAAGTGAGACCGTCGTTAAGCGAGTTTTTTGCCCCAATTGGACGACCTGTCTTGTTCAGGGAATCCCTGCGGCTGTTAAAACTAGTCACTCGGTCGTTAAGCGGATCTGGCTTCCCCTGGTCGCAAAAGGGGACCGTGTGGACCCCTCCCAGGACACTGCGACCGGAGTAAATATGAGTCAGTTGCCAAGCCTGTGAATTTTGATCGCGTGACTGGACACGCTGCGACGGTCGTATGTGTAAAAAAAAAGGTCCTAAGTCTCTTTTTTTCAGTACCGTTGTAACTGCGAACGGTCACTAAACGACCGTGGTAAGTCAAGGACTTCCTGTACGAACCTGTTGCCCGAATTTTGATCGCGCGACCACGACGGTCGTACGTGTGAAGAAAACGGTCCTAAGTCCCTTTTTTCAGTACCGTTGTAACTGCAAACGGTCACTAAACGAATCATTATAAGTCAAGGACTTCCTGTACAGCCGAAGAGGGGGTCCCAGAAGGAGCTGTCTCTGGAACCCCCCTCTTTATGTGTGTCCCCCAAAGGGTCTGTTGGAGCAGAGGGGATCCTGCGTGCCCCCCGCGCAGTGCGCTTGCCTCCACCCCCACCAGGCCACGGGGCCCGCGTTTGTGGCGGCCGGGGAAGCCGTCCTGATTGGCTGCAAGAAATGGTGAGTCTCGGTTTTCCGTCGGAGCGACGGGGAAGGGCATTGCTTTGTTTTGGGAAGTGAACGAATCTCAAAATCACAGGGAAGAGAGGAACCCCGGAAGAATCTTGTCCTTCTCCTTTTACAGCAGCAAACAGGACTCTGAGATTTCCCTTGTCAAAGGGCCAAACCAAGTTTCTAGTCCCTAAGGCTCCGGGAACCGTAGCTGAAGGTTGATCCTTCCCGACCGGTCAAAGCAGGATGTCATTGGCCCAACGATTGGGATTCTACACCAGAGGTCTTCAAACTTTTATGACTTGTGGACGTCAGCTCCAAGAATTCCTCAGCCGGGCACGCTGGGTGAGGAATTCTGGGAGTTGAAGTCCCCAAGTCATACAAGGGCCAAGTTTGAAGACCCCTCCCAGAATTCCTCAGCCAGGCACACTGGCTGAGGAATTCTGGGAGTTGAAGTCCCCAAGTCATACAAGGGCCAAGTTTGAAGACCCTTCCCAGAATTCCTCAGCCAGGCACGCTGGCTGAGGAATTCTGGGAGTTGAAGTCCCCAAGTCATACAAGGGCCAAGGTTGAAGACCCCTGTCTTAGAGCACCCCAGCTGAGGAATTCTGGGAGTTGAAGTCCCACAAGTCACAAAAGGGCCCAGTCGGAAGACCCTTGTTCTACACCATCTCAATAGCCGAGCCCGGCGTTTGTCAACCTTGCTGGCCTTCAACTCCCAGAATCCCCAGGCCAGCATAGCTACAGGAACCAGCAACTAACCAACTCGGTGCTTCCGTAATTCTGAAGGTTACCACGGGGAGACACCCTCCCCCCCCCAAATCCCCCGAACCCTCTTTGCCCCCCAAGTCTCGGAACCCTTTCCAAATAATTCAGCTCCATGCCCACCGGCGTTTCTTTCGGCAGTGTGTGCCAAGCAGGAGAGTTGCAGTGCAGCAGCCAAGATTGCCAAGGTAAGTGCTCGCCGCTTGGCCGGGAAAACGCGGCTTCAGATAGCCTGCGCCTGGCCAGGGAGAACCCTTCCACAGCTGTTGATCGAAACCACACAGGGTAGCCTTGCGCACCCCGCCAGGAACTGGGTAAGGGTGCTGCAGAGGTGTGCGATCCACTTGCTGCTCTCGGACGTCGGGGTCCGGGATGGGAAGCAGAAGAGGGGGGTCCCCTTTCTCTCCAGAGGGGGCCCAAGCACCCCTCCTTCCTCTTTCCACACTCAGGCCTGCTTCCGCTGAGCGACTGGTCGCCCTGGACAGCCTGCTCCAACTGCTTGCCGCTGGCGGCCCTCGGGCCCGGGGTCCTCCCTGCCCTGCTGGAGCAGGCCGAGGCCTGGTGGCTTTCTCCGCCGGTCCAGGTCTCCGTGCGGCATCGCTACCGGCTCTGCCTCGATCCGCAGACCGGCCAACCTTGGAGGGGTCCGGACGGCGTTTGCACCGCCGAGTTGGACCAGCGACGAGTCTGCCCGGACGAGACGGGGGCTTGTCAAGGTAACCCGAGATTCGGGGTCTGTGCGGAGGGTGGGATTGCCCCCGCCCCCCCTCGGGGGGCTGGTGGCTCAGCCTTATGGGTCTCTTGCAGATTTCTGCCTGTGGAGCGAGTGGGGGGTGTGGAGCCCCTGCCGCACGCCTTGCAGCGGGGGCGTCCGGCTGCGCCGACGGCTGACTCTCCACCCGGATGCGGAGCTGCGCTGCAAGGGACTACGATACCAGTCGGAGACTTGCAACGCGGCCCCTTGCCCAGGTAAATGAGGCCGGGGGGGGTTCTCTCCCAGGGAATCCTGGGCGCCGCCAGGATTCAAACCCGCGGCTCCGCCCCACCGCACACCCAGAAGGTGCTCCCACGGGGATTCAAAAGATCCTCTCCAGAGGATCAGCGGGATCCCTGTCAGGACAGGCTGGAATCCACGTCCCCTCTTCCCCAAAGCATGAACGCTGATGGCCCCCCCTGGAAATAACTCTGCCCCCCCCCCGGCTTCCTTCTCTCCCCCACCCCACCCTGCAGGAGAGACGTGCGAAGACCGGGGCAAAGTGTACGATGCGAACTGTGCCAATGGCTGCCCACGCACCTGCCTGGATTTCTGGGAGCACGTCGAGTGCCTGCAGGGACAGTGCAGGGAAGGTAACACATGCACACAGACACACACACCAGAGATCCCTATTTTTGGCCGTGCGTTCGGCCTCGGCCAGCACTGCAAGCCCGGCGTAGGTCCCATGGGGCTGAGCTCTGCTCCTCTCTTCCCCTGTCCCCGCCCCATAGGATGCCGGTGTCCCGAGGGGCAGCTTCTGCAGGACGGGGCCTGTGTGCCGATTCAGGCCTGCCGCTGCGGTCTCCCCGCGACGAACGGCAGCTGGGAAGTTCTCCCCGGGCAGCTGGTGGAACTGGATTGCCACAATTGGTGAGTGGGGGGCAGAGGAGGTAGGGTTGGACTAGATGACCTCCGAGGTCCCTCCCAGCTCTGCTGTTATTCGGTTATTCTGTTAATGTTATTCTGCTATTCTATTACTCTGCTACTCGTTTATTCGGTTATTCTGCTATTCTGTTATTGTTATTCTGCTATCCTGTTATTGTAATTCTGCTATCCTGTTATTGTTATTCTGCTATTCTGTTATTGTTACTCTGTTATTCTGCTATTCTGTTATTGTTATTGGTGTTCTGCTATTCTGTTATTGTTATTCTGTCATTCTGCTGTTCTATTGTAATTCTGCTACTCTGCTGTAATTCTGCTATTCTGTTATTGTTATTCTGTTATTCTGCTATTCTATTGTAATTCTGCTATTCTGTTATTGTTATTCTGTTATTCTGCTATCCTGTTATTGTAATTCTGCTATCCTGTTATTGTTATTCTGCTATTCTGTTATTGTTACTCTGTTATTCTGTTATTCTGCTATTCTGTTATCGTTATTGTTGTTCTGCTATTCTGTTATTGTTATTCTGTTATTCTGCTGTTCTATTGTAAATTCTGCTACTATGTTGTAATTCTGCTATTCTGTTATTGTTATTGTTATTCTGCTATTGTATTGTAATTCTGCTATTCTGTTATTGTTATTCTGTTATTCTGTTATTGTTATTCTGTTACTCTGCTATCTATTATTGCTATTCTGTTATTGTTATTCTGTTATTCTACTATTCTATTGTAATTCTGCTATTCTGTTATTGTAATTCTGCTATTCTGTTATTGTTATTCTTTTATTCTGCTTTTCTGCTAATCTGCTTGTCTGTTATTATTCTGCTTGCTATGCTATAATTCTGTCATTCTGTTATTGTTATTCTGTTCTGCTATTCTATTATTCTATTATTGTTATTCTGCTATTCTGCTATTCTATTATTCTGCTATTCTATTATTCTTTTATTCTGCTAATCTGTTTGTCTGTTATTCTGTTATTGTTGTTCTGTTATTCTATTATTGTTATTCTGCTATTCTATTATTCTTTTATTCTGCTAATCTGCTTGTCTGTTATTCTGTTATTGTTTTTCTGTTATTCTGTTATTGTTATTCTGCTATTCTGCTGTTTGGCTCTTTTGTTATTCTGCTATTATTTTATTCTGCTCATCTGTTATTCTGTTATTCTTATTCTGCTATTCTCTCATTCCGTCATTCTGTTATTCTATAGGGGGAAATTTGGGGTGCTAAAAAATGGGGGGACCACCCATTCCTGGGAAGGAGGGCGGCGGTCCAGTTTTTCCGCCCAAAGAGCAACACAAATCCTTCTTTTTGTACACCACAATCCCAGTTAATGGTGCGACTGGCAGAAGCCCCCCAGATTTTCTGCTTGGATAAATAAGGGCGCCCTCACGGCACGCTCCGTCTTGGGCACCTGTTTTTTTTTGTCCCCCAACCAGCACCTGCCAGAACGGCTCCTTCACCTGTCCGGAGGAGAAGTGTCCGTCTTACGGCGAGTGGTCGACATGGAGCCCGTGCTCGGCCACGTGCGGAGGGGGCGCCACGCTGCGGCACCGGACCTGCCATGAGAGCCTCCATGGAGCACCTTGTGAAGCCGAGTCCATGGAAGAAGGCGCACGCTGTAACTCCCAGCCCTGCCCGGGTGAGATTTTGGGGGGGGCTGGAGTGCCTTGAAAGCACCCCATTTTGGGGGGGAAGGTTAGTCCCCGACTTACGATGACTCGTTTAGCGACCATCCAAAGGCGCTGAAAAAAGAGGAACTCACGAACGGTGTAACACGCGTATGAGCGTTCTAACATTTCTCACCATCGGCATGCTCAGAATCCGGACACTTGGCCACCAACTCCTATTTGTGATGGTTGCGGTGCCCGTGTGCATGCGTGCGTGCGTGCGTGCGTGTATGTGTGTGTGTGTGTGTGTGTGTGTGTATGTGTGTGTGTGATGTGACCAGCAAACTCCGTCTGGAAAGCCGGATCCACTTAACGTCCGTGCGGCTAACTTAGGAACAGCGGTGATTTGCCGAGCCCACTGTGGCAAGGAAGGTGGTAAAAGGGGGGAGGGAACCTCGCTGGACAAGTTGTCTCGCTTAGTGATGAAATTGTCGGGCTGAGTTGTGGTCGTGAAGTTGAGGACCGCACGTGATTTGAATTTTTTCAGTCGGATAACAATAACAATAATGGGAAGGGGAAGGGGAAGCAGAAGAAGAGGAGAAGGAGGAGGAGAAGGAGAAGGAGAAAAAGAAGAAGAAGAAGAAAGTTGGAAGGGACCTTAGAGCTCATCTAGTCCAACCCCCTGCTCAGGCAGGAAACCCTATACCGTTTCAGACTAATTGCTGTCCAGTTCCTAATAATAATAATAATAATAATAATAATAATAATAATAATAATAATAATAATAATAATAATAATAATAGTCGTAGTAGTAGTAGTAGTAGCAGTAGCAGTAGTAGTAATAGTAATAGTAATAATAAAGTGGGAAGGGAACCTTGAGGTCATCTAGTCCAACCCTCTGCTCAGGCAGGAAACCCTAGACCATTTCAGACTAATGGCTGTCCAGTCTCTTCCTAATAATAATAGTAGTAGTAGTAGTAGTAGTAGTAGTAGTAGTAGTAGTAGTAGTAGTAGTAGTAATATAATGTTGGAAGGAACCTTGGAGGTCATCTAGTCCAACCCCCTGCTCAGGCAGGAAACCCTATACCATTTCAGACAAATGGCTGTCCAGTCTCTTCCTAATAGTAGTAGTACTAGTAGTAGTAGTAATAGTAATAGTAGTAATAGTAATAATAAAGTGGGAAGGGAACCTTGAGGTCATCTAATCCAACCCCCTGCTCAGGCAGGAAACTCTATACCATTTCAGACAAATGGCTGTCCAGTCTCTTCCTAATAGTAGTAGCAGTAGTAGTAATAGTAATAGCAGTAATAGTAATAATAAAGTGGGAAGGGAACCTTGAGGTCATCTAGTCCAACCCCCTGCTCAGGCAGGAAACCCTAGACCATTTCAGACAAATGGCTGTCTAGTCTCTTTAATAGTAGTAGTAGTAGTAGTAGTAGTAGTAGTAGTAGTAGTAGTAGTAGTAGTAGTAGTAAAATTGGAAGGGACCTTGGAGGTCATCTAGTCCAACCCCCTGCTCAGGCAAACATGGTGAAGGAAAGCAAAAAAAAAATCCCCACCTGGGCTATTGTGGTACAGTCATCTCCCCACATTTTGGAAGACAGCCCCCCGCCCCACCAAAATAGGGGGCCAGCGTTGCCTCTTGGAGCTTCTGCAGAGTTTGCAGACTCCTGCATCTGGGGAGCTGGCCTTTCCCGACCCGTAACACAGGCAGTCCTCCACTTACGACCACTCCCGTCGCTAAATGAGACGTGTGCGCTGAGGGAGCTTTGCCCCCTTTGATGACCTTCTTGCCCCCCCCCCTCCGGTCAGTTAAGCCAATCCTCACAGTCGTGAAGTGGAGTTCATCGCAAAAAGGGGACGCGGCGAGCGTCGTAACTCTGAGTCAAACAGTCCGGCTTCTGGATTGTGACCCCTGTGGGCACGGGGAGGGCTGCGATGGTCGTTAAGGGTGAAAAAGCACCCTCTGTTTCTGCGCCGCCGTCGCTTCGGACCGTCGCTAAACGAAACGTCGTAAATCGAGGACTGGCTCCAGACCCCTGTGGACCAGGATCTGTGATGGTTTCACTCCTCCCGGAGCATGTTGGGATGCGACCCCCATTTGGGACGAAAGACCCTCCTCCCCTTTGAAAAGGGGGGGGACCTCTTGCTCCTGACCCTCAACTTTGGGGCGATTCCCCCCCCAGCTGAAACAAAGGGAGGGGTCACCCCAGGGACCTCCTCCCGTTTGGAAGGGGAGGGGTCCTTCCGCTCCGGACCCCCACCTTCGAGTGCGATTCCCCTTCCAGCCGCAGCAAGGGGAGGGGGTCACCCCTCTAACGTTCCCTCCCCCCTGTCTCCCCACAGCTGGCTGCCTGTTGAGCGACTGGACCGTCTGGAGCCCCTGCAGCACCAGCTGCGGTGGCGGGGTCTCCGAGAGGCACCGTCGGCCGCTGTCCCCTCCAGGAGACCCCTGCCCCTCCCCGCTCCTGCAGCACCGGCTCTGCCACACGCAGAATTGCACGCCAGGTGAGCCCCTGCGTCTGGTCGGGAGACGGTAGCCGGCTACGATATATCCAAGCCGGGAAACGGTTGTTGAAAAGGGCAGGGTGAGGGGTTAGAGCAGAGCTGTGTATTTTGCGACACACACACACACACACACACACACACACACACACACACACACACACACACATCACATGCGGCCCTTGGGCGTGAGGCCGTTTGCAAATTAAGAAATTAATTTAAATCCGTAACAGGTTGCAGGAGAAAAAGCCGAATCCGATCTGTCTCGGCACAGTCGCTTTTCGCTTCTGCGGCTGACCAGCGCCCTCGTGTGGCCAGCTTAGGGAAAATTCGTTGAAAACTCCGGAGTTTAGACTAGGGTCAAGATTAGGAGTTTACGGGTATGAAGAGGTGTAAGGGATAAGGAGAGGGGAGATACAGTTAGGGGTGAGGGGGCTAGAATTAGGGTGACGGGGTCACGGTTGAAGTAAGGTTAGGAGATTAAAAGTTAGGGGTGGGGTAGGGGTGGGGGCTTAGGATTAGGGGATTAGAGGTGTAGGAGCTGAGGGTTGAGGAGAGGGTAGGAATGAGTTTAGGATGTGCGCTTGCCGCAATGTGAGCGCCGCACGACGCCACGACGCTAGTGGGAGCAGGGGGTGTGTAAGTGGGAGGAAGGTACGCTCGCCCCGACACGAGCCCCTGCATGCCGTGACACTAGTGGGAGTAGGGGGTACGCGAGTGGGGGTAAATGTGTGCTTGCTGCAACACGTGAGCCCGCATGACACCGCAACGCTAGTGGGAGTAGGGGTTACACGAGTGGGAGGAATGTGCGCCCGCCATGACATGAGCGCCCGCACGATGCCATGACGCTAGTGGGAGTAGGGGGTGCGCGAGTGGAAGGAATGTGCACCTGCCGTGATACGAGCATCAACACAACACCATGACACTAGTAGGAGTAGGGGCTATGCGAGTGGGAGGAATGTGTGCCCGCCGCGATGTGAGCGCCCACATGACACCGTGACGCTAGTGGGAGTAGGGGGTGCACGAGTGGAAGGAATGTGCACCTGCCATGATACGAGCATCTGCACGACACCATGACACTAGTGGGAGTAGGGGGTACGCGAGTGGGAGGAATGTGCGCCCGCTGCGACGTGAGCGGCCGCACGATGCCATGACGCTAGTGGGAGTAGGGGATGCGCGAGTGGAAGGAATGTGCACTTGCCGTGATATGAGCATCTGCACGACACCATGACACTAGTAGGAGTAGGGGCTACGCGAGTGGGAGGAATGTGTGCCTGCCATGACATGAACGCCCACATGATGCCGTGACGCTAGTGGGAGTAGGGGGTGCGCGAGTGGAAGGAATGTGCACTTGCCGTGATACGAGCATCTGCACGACACCATGACACTAGTGGGAGTAGGGGGTACGCGAGTGGGAGGAATGTGCGCCCGCCGCGATGTGAGCGGCCGCATGACGCCGTGACGCTAGTGGGAGTAGGGGATGCGCGAGTGGAAGGAATGTGCACTTGCCGTGATATGAGCATCTGCACGACACCATGACACAAGTGGGAGTAGGGGGTACGCGAGTGGGAGGAATGTGCGCCCGCCGTGACGTGAACGGCCGCACAACGCCGTGACGCTAGTGGGAGTAGGGGATGCGCGAGTGGAAGGAATGTGCACTTGACGTGATACGAGCATCTGCACGACACCATGACACTAGTGGGAGTAGGGGGTACGCGAGTGGGAGGAATGTGCGCCCACCGTGATGTGAGCGCCCACACAACATCACGATGTTAGTGAGAGGGGGTTGCGAGCGAGGACACACGCATGCACTGATCAGCCACTCATGTGGCCCAGTGGCCAACAGCCCACGGCCCAGTGTTGGGCCACAGACTACAGGTTGGGGACCCCCTGATTTAGGGGCTTAAGGTTAGAAGAGTACGGGTTTATGGTTGGGGGGGTCTTCCCAGCTACCAGCAACTGGGGGCAGTCTCTCTACCCACCCACCACCCTTCCTTCCCAGAATGCCCTGGGATTCAAGTCTACCACGACTGTGCCAACACCTGCCCGTACACCTGCTCGGACCTGCGCCCAGAAACTCAATGTCTGCAAGAGGAATGCCGGCCCGGCTGCATCTGCCCACCTGGCCAGGTGAGGGTCTTTGTCCCCCACTAAGCCCCACCCCCTAAAGGGCCCCGCCCCTCTTTCGCTACAGCAGACTTGTCTCCACCTCAGCCCCTTGAAGAGGTCGGGACTTCAACTCCCAGAATTCTTCAGTGAGCAACGCTGGCTGGAGAACTCTGGGAGTTGAAGTCCAGCTCTCTTCAAGAGACCCCGGTTGGCAAACGTTCAACCGGGGGATTCTGGGAGTTGAAGTCCAGGCCTCTTAAAGTCACTCAGATTGAAAAACGTTGCTTAGTTAGGGAATTCTGGGAATTGAAGTCCAGGCCTCTTAAAGTCACTCAGATTGAAAAACGTTGCTTAGTTAAGGAATTCTGGGAATTGAAGTCCAGGCCTCTTAAAGTCACTCAGATTGAAAAACTTTGTTGAACTGAGGAATTCTGGGAGTTGAAGTCCAGGCCTCTTAAAGTCACTCAGATTGAAAAACATTGCTCAACTGTGGAATTCTGGGAGTTGTAGTCCAGACCTCTTAGAGAGATCCAGATTGGGAAATGTTGCTCAACTGTGGAATTCTGGGAGTTGAAGTCCAGGCCTCTTAAAGAAACCCAGCTTGGGAAATGTTGTTCAACTGGGGGATTCTGGGAGTTGTAGTCCAGGCCTCTTAAAGAGACCCAACTTGGGAAATGTTGCTCAACTAGGGGATTCTGGGAGTTGACGTCCAGGCCTCTAAAAGTCACTCAGGTTGAAAAACATTGTTCAGCTTGGGAATTCTGGGAGTTGAAGTCCAGGCCTCTTAAAGAGACCCAGGTTGAAAAACTTTGTTGAACTGAGGGATTTTGGGAGTTGAAGTCCAGGCCTCTTAGTCACTCAGGCCGAAAAACATCACTTAAGTGTGGAATTCTGGGAGTTGAAATCCAGGCCTCTTCAAGTCACTCAGGTTGAAAAACTGTGTTGAACTGAGGGATTCTGGGAGTTGAAGTCCAGGCCTCTAAAAGTCACTCAGGTTGAAAATCTGTGTTGAACTGAGGGATTCTGGGAATTGAAGTCCAGACCTCTTAAAAGTTACTCAGGTTGAAAATCTGTGTTGAACTGAGGGATTCTGGGAATTGAAGTCCAGACCTCTTAAAAGTTACTCAGGTTGAAAAACTGTGTTGAACTGAGGGATTCTGGGAGTTGAAGTCCAGGCCTCTAAAAGTCACTCAGGTTGAAAATCTGTGTTGAACTGAGGGATTCTGGGAATTGAAGTCCAGACCTCTTAAAAGTTACTCAGGTTGAAAAACTGTGTTGAACTGAGGGATTCTGGGAGTTGAAGTCACTCAGGTTGAAAAATTGTGTTGAACTGGGGGGTTCTGGGAGTTGAAGTCCAGGCCTCTTAAAGTCACTCAGGCTGAAAAACTGTGTTGAACTGAGGGATTCTGGGAGTTGAAGTCCAGGCCTCTAAAAGTCACTCAGGTTGAAAAATTGTGTTGAACTGTGGAATTCTGGGAGTTGAAGTCCAGGCCTCTTAAAAGTTACTCAGGTTGAAAAACTGTGTTGAACTGAGGGATTCTGGGAGTTGAAGTCCAGATTTCTTAAAGAAACCCAGCTTGGGAAACGTTGCTCAACTGGGGGATTCTGGGAGTTGAAGTCCAGGCCTCTTCAAGTCCCTCAGATTGAGAAACACCGCCCTGCTATCCCACAGGTACTGCAGGACGGGCTGTGCGTTCCCCCGGAAGAATGCCGCTGCGTGATTGGCCAGGCGTCCGCCTCGCCCTGGGCTGCCAACCTCTCCGAGGAAGAGCGCGCCCAGGAGCATGCGCCGGGGAGTACTTTCCGACACGAATGCAACAGCTGGTGAGTGGCCCGAGCCCCCCCAATTGGACGACCAGGGAGAAGAGGGGAAGAGAGAAACTGCCCCGTTTTACGACTGTTCTCGCCACCGTCGTTAAGTGAACCGCCGGTCGTTAAGCGAGCCGAGCTGTCGTTAAGCGAATCCGGCATCCCCCTATGACTTGGCTGGTCAGAAGATCGCCCAAGGGGGATCATGTGACCCCCACCTCCCCCCCGGAAGGCTGCGACCGTCATAAAGGCGCGTCAATCGCCGAGCGTCTTGAATTCGGATCCCGCGACTTCGGGGATGCGCTGACAGTGGTAGAAGGGTGACCAACGGTCCCTGGCTGACTAGAGGGTTCTGGGAGTTGGAGTCCAGACCTTTTCGAGCGCCCGAGGTCGAGAAACCTTGCTCAGCTGCGCTTGCTGGGGGATTCTGGGAGTTGAAGTCCAGACTTCTTCAAGGGGCCCACGCTGTTAACGTGGAACGGTCACGAAAGGGACTGCCGCAACTTGGGGATTGCCTTGGTTCTTGTTTTGCCACGCCACAACCCCGTGAGGGAGGCTAGGCTAAAAAAAAACAAAAACAAACAAACAAGATGCCTCCTCAGTGAGGACTAGAACCTTGCGATGACGGGCTCTTCTCTTCTTTTTTTGGCCCTGCAGTGTCTGCCGGAGGGGCGTCTTCGCCTGCACCCAAGAGAGCTGCGACGGTAAGAGGGGGGGTGGGAGGGCTTTGAGTTTGGCCTCTGGGCATGTGCAGAGAGCTGTGAGCCTCCTTCTCAAGGACGGCAACTCCGGGATCGCTCTCTCTCTCTCTCTCTGTATACACTTGTCTATCTCTCATCTCTCTCTCCATTCATCCATATCTCTCTCATCATCTCCATCTACCTATCTTTCTCTCTCTATTTATATGTCCATTCATTCATTCATTCATTCATCTCTCTGTCTCTCTCTGTCTCTCTCTGTCTCTCTCTGTCTCTCTCTCTCTCTCTCTATATATATATATGTGTGTATATATATATATATATATATATATATATATATATATATATATATATATATATATATATATATATGTTTTCTGAGGTTTTCGTGGGTATTTGTATGTAGGTCTTTGGTTGTTCGGGTTTTCTCCCACGTAAAATTGGAAGTGTCTTGGCGACGTTTCGACGAAGTCCCATTCGTCATCTTCAGGCTGGTGCTTTCAGCTTCGTGCCTCGAGCAGCAGTGTGTGGTCTTGGCTGTTTCTTCCTTTTAACTGCCAGTGGAGGTATGAACTGATTGGGTGGGAGCTTGGCTGTGTTCTGATTGGGTGGAGGTGTGTTCTGATTGGTTAGGGGCTTGGCTGTGCTCTGATTGGCTGGGGGGTTGGCTGTGCTCTGATTGGCTGGGGGGTTGGCTGTGCTCTGATTGGCTGGGGGAGTGTTCTGTTTGGTTGTGCTCAAAACGCTTAGCTGACGAACAACACCTAAAACCCGAACTACACACTCTCACCAATGTACTAACATCCAATGGATTCCATAGAAATAAGATTACAAACCTAATCCAAAAAGAAACCCCCACTAAAATCCAAGACAAAGAACAAGAAAACGGCAAAGCCATCCTCCCATACATAAAAGGCATCACAGACAGAATCAGTAAGATCCTCCATAAACACAACATCAAAACAGCATTCTGCACAAACAGAAAAATATCCACCATCCTTAGAAACCCCAAAGATAAAATTGAATTAGAAAATCAAGGAGTATACGAAATCCCATGCACCACTTGTCCCACCACATACATCGGACAAACCAACAGAAGAATAAGTGCACGCATTGAAGAACATAAGAACTCAGTCAAAAAAGAGGAACCAACATCTTCCCTGGTCCAACACCTTAAAGCCACAGGACATGAAATTGACTTTAAAAATACCAGAACCATTGCCAAAAGTGAACATTTTAATAACAGAATAATCAGAGAAGCCATCGAGATAGAAAAACGCCCACACAGCATGAACAAGCGAGATGATACCTCCCGCCTACCAGCCATTTGGAAACCCGCCCTCATTGACAAACGACTCCCTAACACAAAAAATGATACCAGACCCACACTCACAAAAACCACACAGGATGTCACCACCAAACATCCACGCAAAAAACAAACCCAAAGCCACACTGACTATGAGGCACGACCACAAACCAGAAGCCAGACCACAGCTGCATCATTAGCCACTTTAAACCCCCCCAATCCATACATGAAGCAAACTGACACCCTCCATGAAGAGGAAGCACGACCACGAACACGAAGCCAAGGAATGGCAGGGCAGCCCAAAATCTTGAATCCCTCTGCAACTCAGACTAACCTGAGCACAACCAAACAGAACACTCCCCCAGCCAATCAGAGCACAGCCAACCCCCCAGCCAATCAGAGCACAGCCAACCCCCCAGCCAATCAGAGCACAGCCAAGCCCCTAACCAATCAGAACACACCTCCACCCAATCAGAACACAGCCAAGCTCCCACCCAATCAGTTCATACCTCCACTGGCAGTTAAAAGGAAGAAACAGCCAAGACCACACACTGCTGCTCGAGGCACGAAGCTGAAAGCACCAGCCTGAAGATGACGAATGGGACTTCGTCGAAACGTGGCCAAGACACTTCCAATTTTACGTGGGAGAAAACCCGAACAACCAAAGACCTAC
>CM077936.1:1524105-1526605 GCA_039797435.1 Crotalus adamanteus
TTCTATTCTATAATTGCTAATTCTAATCTATTCTTATTTCTATTCTATTCTATTCTATCTTGCTAATTCTATTCTAATCTATTCTTAATTCTATTCTATTCTATTCTATATTATTGCTAATTCTGTTCTAATCTATTCTTAATTCTATTCTATTCTAATTCTTATTCTATTCTTATTTCTATTCTATTCTATTATTGCTAATTCTATTCTAATCTATTCTTAATTCTATTCTATTCTATTCTATTATTGCTAATTCTATTCTAATCTATTCTTAATTCTATTCTATTCTATTCTCTGTTCTGTTCTATTCTATTCTATTATTGCTAATTCTAATCTATTCTTAATTCTATTCTATTCTAATTCTTATTCTATTCTTATTTCTATTCTGTTCTATTCTATTCTATTCTATTCTATTCTATTATTGCTAGTTCTATTCTAATCTATTCTTAATTGTATTCTATTCTATTCTATTCTATTCTAATTCTTATTCTATTCTTATTTCTATTCTATTCTTATTTCTGCTCTATTCTTATTTCTGTTCTGTTCTGTTCTATGAATCCCTGCCTCTGACCCTCTTGGTGTGATTTTTTTCCCCCACGCTAGCCTGTCCGGAAGGCGAACAGCGGCCCCTGGCCCACCTGCCCAGCCCTTGCGAACGCAACTGCCGTCAGATCTACGAGGACCTGCCTCAAAATTGCAGCTCGGGGGTGCTAACGCGGGAAGGCTGCACATGTCAGCCCGGGTACTACCGCAATGGCAGCGGGCACTGCGTGGTGGCGGCCCACTGCGAGTGTGAGGAGGGAGGCCAGGTGTACTCGGTGAGTAAACGGCTGGAGGGAGACTGTTACACAGTCCAGGGAAAATCAAGAGCCGTTTGGGGGACGTGGTTATTGTTGTTGTTGTTGTTGTGATGATGATGATCCTATCTGCTCCTCAGTGTATCTCCCCATCCATCCATCTCTCTACCTCTGTCTATCTATACATCCATCCCTCTCTCCATCTATCCATCTTTCTCTCTCCTTCTTTCTCTCTCTCTCCATTCATCCATCCATATCTCTATCATCTGTCTATCATCTCCATCTCCCTATCTTTCTCTGCCCATTTATATTTGTCCATGCGTTCCTCCATTTCGTGCTCTCTCTCTCTCTCCGTATAAATCTGTCTAGCATCTGCCTGTCTGTCGTCTATTATATATCCATTTATATTTATCTATCCATCCATCAATCTGTCTCTCTATCCATTATATCTATATCTATCTATCTATCTATCTATCTATCTATCTATCTATCTATCTATCTATCTATCATCTATCTATCTATCTCTATATCTATATCTATCTATCTATATCTATATCCATCATATTATCTATCTATCTATCTATCTATCTATCTATCTATCTATCTATCTATCTATCTATCATCTATCTATCATCTATCTATCTATCTCTATATTTATATCTATCTATATCTATATCCATCATATTATCTATCTATCCATCTATCTATCTATCTATCTATCTATCTATCTATCTATCTATCTATCTATCTATCTATCTCTATATCTATCTATCTATATCTATATCCATCATATTATCTATCTATCTATCTATCTATCTATCTATCTATCTATCTATCTATCTATCTATCTATCTATCTATCTATCTCTATATCTATCTATCTATATCTATATCCATCATATTATCTATCTATCTATCTATCTATCTATCTATCTATCTATCTATCATCTATCTATCATCTATCTATCTATCTCTATATTTATATCTATCTATATCTATATCCATCATATTATCTATCTATCCATCTATCTATCTATCTATCTATCTATCTATCTATCTATCTATCTATCTATCTATCTATCTATCTCTATATCTATCTATCTATATCTATATCCATCATATTATCTATCTATCTATCTATCTATCTATCTATCTATCTATCTATCTATCATCTATCTATCTCTATATCTATATCTATCTATATCTATATCCATCATATTATCTATCTATCTATCTATCTATCTATCTATCTATCATCTATCTATCTCTATATCTATATCTATCTATATCTATATCCATCATATTATCTATCTATCTATCTATCTATCTATCTATCTATCTATCTATCTATCTATCTATCTCTATATCTATATCTATATCTATATCTATCTATCTATATCTATCATATTATCTATCTATCTACCTATCTATCTAGCTATCATCTATCTATCTATCTCTATATCTATATCTATCTATCTATATCTATATCCATCATATTATCTATCTATCTATCTATCTATCTATCTATCTATCTATCTATCTATCTATCTATCTATATCAATATCATTTATCTGTCTGTCTATCCATCTTCAATAATTTACCATCTATGATATATCTATCCATCTATATTTATCCATCTATCATCTATCTGTCCATCTATATATCTATTTATCTGTCATTATTATTATCTATCTCTCTATCATC
>CM077936.1:1531605-1549105 GCA_039797435.1 Crotalus adamanteus
GTCCTGCTTTTTGGGGGACGTAGAGGTGGGCTTTTGCAAAGGGCAATGCGCCTCCCACACCAACGTCATCCCGGAGGTAAGCCAGCCCTGGACCTTCCCCCCCCCACTCACCCTGGGATTCCCGTGCCTGACACCCCAAAGACCCTTCCTCCAGTCGGTCAACTTCTACATCAGTGGTTCTCAACCTGTGGGTCGGGACCCCATTTGGGGTGGAACGACCATTTCACGGGGGGTCGGCAAACAAGGCTGTCTGCCATTTTCCCCCCCTTTTCTTTGGCCACGCCCCTGGCACCCGGTGATATATAAGTGGTTGGGGGTCCCCACAACACGGGGAACTGTATTATGGGGTCGCGGCATTCGAAAGGTTGAGAACCGCTGTTCTACGTGAAGTGTGTCGCGGGGTGGCCCAGGGCTCTGTTCTGGGCCCGGTGCTCTTCAACATCTTCATCGACGATTTGGACGAGGGGATAGTTGGGGAACTCATCAAATGTGCGGACGACACCAAGCTGGCAGGAATAGCCAACCCTCCAGAAGACGGGCTTAGGATACAGGAGGATCTGGACAGACTCGAACACTGGGCGCTAACTAACAAAGTGAAATTCAAGGGTGAAAAAAGCAAGGTTCTACATTTAGGCCAGAAAAACCAAATGCACAGGTGTAGTATAGGGGGTACCTTGCTCAACAGTAGTAACTGTGAGAGAGTCCTAGTGCAGTAGTTCTTAACCTGGGCGATATTGCCCCCCAGGGGGCGATTTCGTTTTTTTAGGGGGGGCAATGGAACAAAAAGGGGCGATGCGGGGGCGAAGGAACGAAAATGGGGCTGATATGGGGGCGATGGAGCGAGAAGTTTTGGGGACACTTTTGAGACTTTTTTCGTACAGTGAATCGCTGTATATCTGATGGAGGGGGCAGCGCTTCTTCCGAAACATCGCCTGCCGAGTGGCTGTGTGAAACATTTTGTATTGGACTTTTTTAGCGTGCCCTCCAGTTCGATATTATATTTTCTTTTGTGTCTTTTTAATCCTTTTTACCGTGGGCGCGACCATATATGCTTTCCCTGAATCTTAATTTAATTTCAGAGTTTTCGTCTTGAAATTCTTAGTTCCTGCATTGCGGTTTGTTCTTGTGCCCTTTTTATATATTTCTTTTTTGCGTCTTAAATTTGACTTGTCGTTCAATCCTGAAATGTTACCGTTTTTCTTTTTGAGCATTTCACTTCCTTGCCATTGAATTTTTGTTTTCCGTGGTCATTACCTTGAAGTGTCTTGAATAAATAAGATAATAATGAAATACACGGATCACAAAGTTTGGGAATGAAGTGACGGGGGGGCACCACACTTTTTTCACACAGTTGAGATAGGGGGGAAAGACTGGAAATAAATGATTTGCATCGATATGTCCTGATGACAATTTTAAAGAAAACAAACAAAAGGGTT
Source organism: Crotalus adamanteus (assembly GCA_039797435.1). Lineage (NCBI taxonomy): Eukaryota > Metazoa > Chordata > Lepidosauria > Squamata > Viperidae > Crotalus > Crotalus adamanteus. The sequence goes on from CM077936.1 coordinate 1,533,042, forward strand.
TGGATAAATTGAAGAATTATTTCCTATGTTGTGATTGACAGGTTATGTTGGGGGAGGGGGGCGATGACAACTACCTCATTGGCTCAAGGGGGCGATTCGTTCAAAAAGGTTAAGAACCACTGTCCTAGTGGACGATCCCTTAAATAGGAGCCAGCAGTGTGCTGCAGCTGCCAAAAAGGCCAACACAGTGCTAGGCTGCATTAACAGAGGGACGGAATCAAGATCACGTGAAGTGTTAATACCACTTTACAAGGCCTTGGTAAGGCCACACTTAGAATACGGCATCCAGTTTTGGTCATCGCGATGTCAAAAAGAGGTTGAGACTCTAGAAAGAGTGCAGAGAAGAGCAACAAAGATGATCAGGGGACTGGAGGCTAAAACATATAAGGAACGGTTGCTGGAATTGGGTATGTCTAGTTTAATAGTAATAGTACTAAAGTTGGAAGGGACCTCGGAGGTCATCTAGACCAACCCCCTGCTCAGGCAGGAAACCCTACACCATTTCGGACAAATGGCTGTCCAGTCTCTTCTTAAAAACTTCCAGTGTTGGAGCATTTACTGCTTCTGGAGGCAAGGAGTTCCACTGGTTAATTGTTCTCACAGTCAGGAAGTTTCTCCTTAGTTCTAGGTTGCTTCTCCCCTTGATTAGTTTCCACCCGTTGCTTCTTGTCCTGCCTTCAGGTGCTTTGGAGAATAGCTTGACTGCCTCTTCTTTGGGGCAGCCCCTGAGATATTGGAAGACTGCTATCCTGTCCCCCCTTGTCCTTCTCTTCGTTAAACTAGACATACCCAATTCTAGCAACCATTCCTTACATGTTTTAGCCTCCAGTCCCCTGATCCTCTTTGTTGCTCTTCTCTGGACTCTTTCTAGAGTCTCAACATCTTTTTTACATCGTGGTGACCAAAACTGGATGCCCTATTCCAAGTGTGGCCTTACCAAGGCCTTGAAGAGTGGTATTATTGCACACTGCTGGCTCCTATTTAGGTGATTCTCTACTAGGACTCCGAGGTCCCTCTCACAATTACTACTATTGAGCATGGTGCCACCTATGGGACATGATAGCTGTGTTCCAGTATCTCAGGGGCTGCCCCAAAGAAGAGGCAGTCAAGCTCTTCTCCAAAGCGCCCGGAGGCAGGACGAGAAGCAACGGAGGGAAACTAACCAAAGAGAGAAGCAACCTAGAACTAAGGAGAAACTTCCTGACCGTGAGAACAATTAACCACGTCTGGCTTGGCGTTGCAGGAGCCGTACCTGCAGACGATTTGCGACTGCTGCAGCTACCGCCTGGATCCGGTCAGCCCGGTGCGCATCCTGAACTTGCAGTGTCCCGGGGGCGAGACGGAGCCCGTGGTCCTGCCGGTCATCCGCGGGTGCGAATGCAGCAGTTGCCAAGGTAAGTCTCGATCGGGTCTCTTAAGCGGGCAGGAAAAGGGCCCCTCTAGCCAGGCTGATACTCCTGGGAGGAAGAGAGGGGGAAATAGCCCTTCCACGAGGAGCCAACCCTCAGATACACTATCGAGTTTCCGGTTATTCCGGAGAGTCGGTTTAACAATCACAGCCCACATACCATTGTGCACGATCTCTAGGTCGGGTCCGGCATGGACAAAGAGACATACTCTCTTAAGTTACATATTTATTCAGATCTGAGCAGAGACATACTGTACTCTCTTGGGTTACACGTTTCTTCAGATCTGAGCAGATACATGCTCTCTTAAGTTACTCATTTATTCAGATCTGAAAGGGACATACTCTCTTAAGTTACGCGTTTCTTCAGATCTGAGCAGAGAGACATACGCTCTTAAGTTACACATTTATTCTGATCTGAGCAGAGACATACTCTCTTAAGTTACGTGTTTCTTCAGATCTGAGCAGAGACAGACTCTCTTGAAAGTTACACGTTTATTCAGATCTGAGCAGAGAGACATACTCTTTTAAGTTACTTGTTTCTTCAGATCTGAGCAGAGAGACACACTCACTTAAGGTACACGTTTATTCAGATCTGAGCAGAGAGACATATTCTCTTAAGTTACACGTTTCTTCAGATCTGAGCAGAGAGACACATTCTCTTAAGTTACACGTTTATTCAGATCTAAGCAAAAAGACATTCTCTTAAGTTGCAAGTTTGTTCAGATCTGAGCAAAAAGATAGACTCTTAAGTTACGTGTTTCTTCAGATCTGAGCAGAGACAGACTCTCTTGAAAGTTACGCATTTATTCAGATCTGAACAGAGACATACTCTCTTAACCTACATGTTTATTCGGATCTGAGCAGAGACATGCTCTCTTAAGTTACAGTTTCTTCAGATCGGAGGAAAGAGACATACTCTCTTAAGTTACATGTTTATTCAGATCTGAGCAAAAAGACAGATTCTCTTAAGTTACAAGTTTTTTCAGATCTGAGCAGAGACATACTCTCTTAAGTTATACATTTATTCAGATCTGAAAGAGACAGACTCTCTTAAGTTACGCGTTTATTCAGTTCTGAGCAGAGAGACACACTCACTTAAGTTATACGTTTCTTCAGATCTGAGCAGAGACATGCTCTCTTAAGTTACACATTTATTCAGATCGGAGCAAAGAGACACGCTCTCTTAAGTTACACATTTATTCAGATCTGAGCAAAGAGACATACTCTCTTAAGTTACACGTTTATTCAGATCTAAGCAGGGACATGCTCTCTTAAGTTATGTGTTTCTTCAGATCTGAGCAAAGACACATGCTCTCTTAAATTACTCATTTATTCAGATCTGAAAGGGACATACTCTCTTAAGTTACGTGTTTCTTCAGATCTGAGCAGAGAGACATACTCTCTTAAGTTATTCATTTACTCAGATCTGAAAGAGACGTACTCTCTTAAGTTACTCATTTATTCAGGTCTGAACAGAGACATACTCTCTTAAGTTACGTGTTTCTTCAGTTCTGAGCAGAGAGACATATTCTCAAGTTACGCATTTACAGATCTGAAAGAGACGTACTCTCTTAAGTTACTCATTTATTCAGGTCTGAACAGAGACATACTCTCTTAAGTTACATGTTTCTTCAGATCTGAGGAGAGAGACATATTCTCAAGTTACGCATTTACAGATCTGAAAGAGACGTACTCTCTTAAGTTACTCATTTATTCAGGTCTGAACAGAGACATACTCTCTTAAGTTACGTGTTTCTTCAGTTCTGAGCAGAGAGACATATTCTCAAGTTACGCATTTACAGATCTGAAAGAGACGTACTCTCTTAAGTTACTCATTTATTCAGGTCTGAACAGAGACATACTCTCTTAAGTTACATGTTTCTTCAGATCTGAGCAGAGACAAGCTCTCTTAAGTTACGTGTTTCTTCAGATCTGAGCAAAGAGACATGCTCTCTTAAATTACTCATTTATTCAGATCTGAAAGGGACATACTCTCTTAAGTTACGTGTTTCTTCAGATCTGAGCAAAGAGACATGCTCTCTTAAATTATTCATTTATTCAGATCTGAAAGAGACGTACTCTCTTAAGTTACTCATTTATTCAGGTCTGAACAGAGACATACTCTCTTAAGTTACGTGTTTCTTCAGATCTGAACAGAGACATGCTCTCTTAAGTTACGTGTTTCTTCAGATCTGAGCAGAGACATGCTCTCTTAAGTTACGTGTTTCTTCAGTTCTGAGCAGAGAGACATACTCTCTTAAGTTATTCATTTACTCAGATCTGAAAGAGACGTACTCTCTTATGTTACTCATTTATTCAGGTCTGAACAGAGACATACTCTCTTAAGTTACGTATTTCTTCAGATCTGAGCAAAGAGACAGACTCTCTTGAGTTACACGTTTATTCAGATCTAAGCAGGGACATGCTCTCTTAAGTTATGTGTTTCTTCAGATCTGAGCAAAGACACATGCTCTCTTAAATTACTCATTTATTCAGATCTGAAAGGGACATACTCTCTTAAGTTACGTGTTTCTTCAGATCTGAGCAGAGAGACATACTCTCTTAAGTTATTCATTTACTCAGATCTGAAAGAGACGTACTCTCTTAAGTTACTCATTTATTCAGGTCTGAACAGAGACATACTCTCTTAAGTTACGTGTTTCTTCAGTTCTGAGCAGAGAGACATATTCTCAAGTTACGCATTTACACATCTGAAAGAGACGTACTCTCTTAAGTTACTCATTTATTCAGGTCTGAACAGAGACATACTCTCTTAAGTTACATGTTTCTTCAGATCTGAGCAGAGACATGCTCTCTTAAGTTACGTGTTTCTTCAGATCTGAGCAAAGAGACATGCTCTCTTAAATTATTCATTTATTCAGATCTGAAAGAGACGTACTCTCTTAAGTTACTCATTTATTCAGGTCTGAACAGAGACATACTCTCTTAAGTTACGTGTTTCTTCAGATCTGAACAGAGACATGCTCTCTTAAGTTACGTGTTTCTTCAGATCTGAGCAGAGACATGCTCTCTTAAGTTACGTGTTTCTTCAGTTCTGAGCAGAGAGACATACTCTCTTAAGTTATTCATTTACTCAGATCTGAAAGAGACGTACTCTCTTATGTTACTCATTTATTCAGGTCTGAACAGAGACATACTCTCTTAAGTTACGTATTTCTTCAGATCTGAGCAAAGAGACAGACTCTCTTGAGTTACACGTTTATTCAGATCTAAGCAGAGAGACAGACTCTTAAGTTACGTGTTTCTTCAGATCTGAGAGACTCTCTTAAGTTACAAGTTTTTTCAGGTCTGAGCAGAGACAGACAAATTACACGTTTATTCAGATCTGAGCAGAGACTTGCTCTCTTAAGTTACATGTTTCTTCAGATCAGAGCAAAGAGACAGACTCTGTTAAGTTACGCATTTATTCAGATCTGAGCAGAGACATACTCTCTTAAGTTACATGTTTCTTCAGATCTGAGAGACTCTCTTAAGTTACAAGTTTTTTCAGGTCTGAGCAGTGACAGACTCAAGTTACAGGTTTCTTCAGATCTGAGCAGGGACTGGAGGCTAAAACATATAAGGAACGGTTGCGAGAATTGGGTATGTCTAGTTTAACGAAGAGAAGGACAAGGGGGGACATGATAGCAGTATTCCAATATCTCAGGGGCTGCCATAAAGAAGAGGGAATTAAGCTATTTTCCAAAGCACCTGAAGGCAGGACAAGAAGCAACGGGTGGAAACTAATCAAGGAGAGAAGCAACCTAGAACTAAGGAGAAACTTCCTGACTGTGAGAACAATTAACCAGTGGAACTCCTTGCCTCCAGAAGCAGTAAATGCTCCAACACTGGAAGTTTTTAAGAAGAGACTGGACAGCCATTTGTCCGAAATGGTGTAGGGTTTCCTGCCTGAGCAGGGGGTTGGACTAGATGACCTCCAAGGTCCCTTCCAACTTTACTACTATTACTATTACTATTACTTGCTCTCTTAAGTTACATGTTTCTTCAGATCGGAGCAAAGAGACAGACTCTCTTAAGTTACACATTTATTCAGATCTGAACAGAGACATACTCTCTTACATTACACGTTTATTCAGATCTGAGCAAAGATAGGGCCTGCCCTATGGCAGGGAAGGAACCACATCGTACACTATTTCAGCAAGCACTGATACTTTATTTGTGTACGTCGATAAGGAAACAAAAGCTGATTAGGAAGGCAACAGCTATTGTCTGCGGAATAGTAGAGAAACAGAGAAATGGCTAAAATATCCTAACATCTTCCTCTCATTAGTGAGCATAAGGAATTTCAGCAAATTTTATTTAAAGAAACAATTCTGATTTCTAGTATTACTGGGGGATTCTGGGAGCTGAGGTCCATTCCTCTTAAAGCAGGCCGGCTGGGGGATTCTGGGAGTTGAAGTCCATCCCTCTTAAAGCATGCAGAATGAGAAATTGTGGGAGTCGAAGTCCACCCCCCCTTAAAGCATTCTGAATGAGGAATTCTGGGTGTTGGAAGCCCACCCGTCTTAAAGAATACCAGCTGGGGGATTCTGGGAATGGAAGTCCTCCCCTCTTTAAAGAATGCCGACCAGGGGATTCTGGGAGTTGAAGTCCACCCCTCTTAAAGCATGTCGGCTGGGGGATTCTGGGAGTGGACGTCCTCCACTCTTAAAGAATACTGTCCAGGGGATTCTGGGAATGGAAGTCCCCCCCTCTGAAAGCATTCTGAAGGAGGAATTCTGGGAGTTGAAGTCCACCCCTCTTAAAAGCATGCTGGCTGGGGAATTCTGGATGTTGAAGTCCTCCCCTCTTTAAAGCAGGCTGGGTGGGGGGATTCTGGAAGTCCTCCCCTCTTAAAGAATACCGTCCGGGGGATTCTGGGAATGGAAGCCCACCCCTCTTAAAGCATGCTGGCTGGGGAATTCTGGATGTTGAAGTCCTCCCCTCTTAAAGCAGGCCGGCTGGGGGGATTCTGGGAGTTGAAGTCCACAAGTCTTCAAGGGGCCAACTTTGGAGACCCCCTGCTCCAGGCCCGGCCAGTCCAGCCCCCTATTCAGCTTCCCAACCCAAAGGAGGCCGCTCAAGAGGGACCCCCACCCATTCACCCCCAAATCTTCCACCCTTGAAGGAGTCCTGCCTTCCAGGCTGACACCCCCCCCCAAACCCCACCTCCAAGTATCTTGTCTTTTCATTGCAGGTGGCGACCTCGCCAAGCGCTGATTGACGCCTCCCTCCGAGGATCCACAATCGGGGCGCCACGGGGGCACCCCACACTGCACCCCATTCTCCAGCCCTGCTCAGATCTTTCTCGTCTTTGCCAGTCAATAAACCATTTTCAGCAACTTCCTGAAGGATATCTGGTTCTTTCTCGCCTCCCCCCCCCGGGGGAGGGGTTTCCACACCGGGAAGGGGGGGGGCTCTGTGAGGTTTTGGGGTGAGTGCCCAGGTCTGCGGTGGGCAAGGGATCCAGAGGCGCCCAGAGGCTTGAGAGGGGTCTGAAGTGGTCTCAGGTCTCCTGCTTGAGCAGGGGGTTGGACTGGATGACCTCCAAAGTCCCTTCCAACGCTGTCGTTGGACGACTCTCTAAGGGTCTCCTGCTTGAGTAGCGGGCCGGACTAGATGATCTCCACGGGTCCCTTCCAACTCTTGTTATTTTGGATGGATGGATGGACACGGGAGCAAGGAAGGAAGGAAGGACAGAGGACAGTAATAGTAATAGTAATAAAGGGGACCTTGGAAGTCATCTAGTCCAACCCCCTGCTCAGGCAGGAAACCCTATACTATTTCAGTCAAATGGCTGTCCAGCCTAATAATAATAATAATAAAGTTGGAAGGGACCTTGGAGGTCATCTAGTCCAACCCCCTGCTCAGGCAGGAAACCCTACACTATTTCGGACAAATGGCTGTCCAGTCTCTTCTTCAAAACGTCCAGTGTTGGAGCATTCACTGCTTCTGGAGGCAGGTTGTTCCACTGGTTAATTGTTCTAACTGTCAGGAAGTTTCTCCTTAGTTCCAGGTTGCTTCTCTCCTTGAATAGTTTCCATCCATTGCTTCTTGTCCTGCCTTTGGGCGCTTTGGAGAAGAGCTTGACTCCCTCTTCTTTGGGGCAGCCCCTGAGATACTGGAATACTGCTATCATGTCCCCCCTCGTCCTTCTCTTCGTTAAACTAGACATACCCAGTTTCAGCAACCATTCCTTATATGTTTTAGCCTCTGGTCCCCTAATCATCTTTGGAAGGAAGGAAGGAAGGAAGGAAGGAAGGAAGGAAGGAAGGAAGGAAGGAAGGAAGGAAGGAAGGAAGGAAGGATACAGGACAGCAAGAAAGGAAGGAAGGAAAGACACAGGAAGGAAGGGAGGGAGGACACAGGAGGAAGGAAGGAAGGAAGGATGGATACAGGGCAGCAAGGAAGAAAGGAAGGAAAGACAGGACAGGAAGGAGGGAGGGAGGACACAGGAGGAAGGAAGGAAGGAAGGAAGGAAGGAAGGAAGGAAGGAAGGATACAGGACAGCAAGGAAGAAAGGAAGGAAAGACAGGACAGGAAGGAAGGAGGGAGGGAGGGAGGACACAGGAGGAAGGAAGGAAGGAAGGAAGGAAGGAAGGAAGGAAGGAAGGAAGGAAGGATACAGGACAGCAAGGAAGAAAGGAAGGAAAGACAGGACAGGAAGGAAGGAAGGAGGGAGGACACAGGAGGAAGGAAGGAAGGAAGGATGGATGGATACAGGACAGCAAGGAAGGAAGGAAGGAAAGACAGGACAGGAAGGAAGGAGGGAGGGAGGACACAGGAGGAAGGAAGGAAGGATACAGGACAGCAAGGAAGAAAGGAAGGAAAAACAGAACACAGGAAGGAAGGAAGGAGGACACAGGAGGAAGGAAGGAAGGATACAGGACAGCAAGGAAGAAAGGAAGGAAAGACAGAGGACAGGAAGGAAGGAGGGAGGGAGGGAGGGAGGACACAGGAAAGGAAGGAAGGACACAGGACCGAGGAAGAAAAGGGAAGGAAAGGAAGGAGGACACAGGAGAGAGGAAGGAAGGAAAGAAAGGAAGGATGGACAGAGGAAGGAAGGAAGGAAGGAAGGACAGGAAGAGAAAGGAAGGATAGGAAGGAAGGATGGACACAGGGCAATGAGAGGAAGGAAGGAAGACTTGGGGGAGACGTGTAGGCTTTGGGGGGGGGGATTCTCCAAGTTGCAGCCTCCAGGCTCACCCAGCTGCTGCTCCCAGTACCCCTCCCCTTCTTGCTGCTTGAGCCTTCCGCCAGGCAGGCGCTGCACCCGGAAGGCCGACCAACCGCCTTGGAGCGAAAGGCAGGTGCCAAAGATCCCTTTTGCCAAGCCAGCCGGCAGAAGCCACTCAGTCTCTGGAGCAACCGGAGGGAGAGAAGGTGGCTGCACCCCACAGGCGGTGCCCGGCTACCGTTAAACTCGGTTGGTGACGATGGCTCACCGGCGGCCCTTGCCTTAGGACCGCCACCGAGCCCCCAAATTCCCGTCACTAAGTGAGACGGCCGTCAAGCGGGGCTTTGCCTCAGGTTACGCACTTTCTCCTCGCCGCCGCCGTTACGCGAAGCGCTGCAGCGGTTCAATAAGGCCACCCCACCCCGGTTATGAAGTGATTCCGGCTTGCCCCCCCCCACCCCGTGACGTTCTTTCTCAGACGGTCGCAAAACGGGAAACCGCGTGACCCCGGGATGCTGCGACCGTCATAAAGAGGAGCCGGAGGCCAAGCGTCTGAATTTTGACCACTGGGGATGCAGCAACGGCCGTGAGAGGGGAAAAATGCTTTTTTCAAAAGTGCGGTCATAACTCTGAAGCGTCACTAAAGGAGTCGAGCATTTCCTGTACTCTCTTGGGTGAAGGCCAAATCCACTTGAGGCGGGCTCCAATGACAGAAATATGGCAAGTTCCGGAAGATGGGCCGACTGGGACATATCCGGTCAGAATTTCGTCCAGATTGGATCGACCGGAAATGCAAAATGGAGCCTAGAGAGTGGGGACTTCAGTTCCCAGAATCCCCTAGCTGGTCTGCTTTAAGTGGGGTGGACTTTGACTCCCAGAATCCCCCAGCCGACATGCTTCAAGAGGGGAGGACTTCCATTCCCAGAATCCCGCATCTAGCATCCTTTAAGAGGGGAGGTCTTCCACTCCCAGAATCCCCCAGCCAGCATACTTTAAGAGGGGAAGACTTCAACTCCCAGAATACCCCCAGCTGGCCTACTTTAAGAGGGGGGGATTTCCACTCCCAGAATCCCCCAGCCGGCCAGCTTTAAGAGGGGAGGACTTCCACTCCCAGAATCCCCCAGCCAGCATGCTTTCAGAGGGAAGGACTTCCACTCCCATAAGTTTTCCCTCCCACACAGAAATGCTTTAAGATGGGTTGAATTCAAGTCCCAGAATCCCCCAGTCTGCACGTTATGATGGGTGGACTTCGACTCCCAGAATCCCCCAGCCAGCATGCTTTAAGAGGGGAGGACTTCCACTCCCAGAATCCCCCAGCTGGCCTGCTTTAAGAGGGGGGGACTTCAACTCCCAGAATCCCCCAGCCGGCACACTTTAAGAGTGGGGACTTCAGTTCCCAGAATCCCCCAGCCAGCATGCTTTAAGTGGGGAGGACTTCGACTCCCAGAATCCCCTAGCCAACATGCTTTAAGAGGGAGGACTTCCACTCCCAGAATCCCGCAGCTAGCATCCTTTAAGAGGGGAGGACTTCCTTTCCCAGAATCCCCCAGCTAGCATACTATAAGAGGGGAAGACTTCAACTCCCAGAATCCCCCAGTCAGCCTGCTTTAAGAGGGGAGGACTTCAACTCCCAGAATCCCCTAGCCAGCCTGCTTTAAGAGGGGGGACTTCGATTCCCAGAATCCCCCAGCCTCCATGCTTTAAGAGGGGGGACTTCGATTCCCAGAATCCCCCAGCCTCCATGCTTTAAGAGGGGGGACTTCGATTCCCAGAATCCCCCAGCCAGCATGCTTTCAGAGGGGAGGACTTCCACTCCCATAAGTTTTCCCTCCCACACGGAAATGCTTTAAGATGGGTTGAATTCAAGTCCCAGAATCCCCCAGTCTGCACGTTATGATGGGTGGACTTCCACTCCCAGAATCCCCCAGCCGGCCTGCTTAAGAGGGGAGGACTTCGACTCCCAGAATCCCCCAGCCGGCCTGCTTTAAGAGGCGGGGACTTCAACTCCCAGAATCCCCCAGCCAGCATGCTTTAAGAGGGATGGACTTCGACTCCCAGAATCCCCCAGCCGGCATGCTTTAAGAGTGGGGACTTCAGTTCCCAGAATCCCCCAGCCGGCGTGCTTCAAGAGGGGTGGAGTTCAGCCCTCAGAAATCCTTAGCCAGCACATTAAGATGCGTTGAATTCAAGTCCCAGAGTCTGCATGTTAAGAGGGGTGGATCTAAACGCCCAGAATTCCTCAGCCAGCATCTTTCGAGAGTGGAGAATTCAATTCCCAGAATCCCCCAGCTGGCATCCTTTAAGAGGGGTGGACTTCAACGCCTCCTCCCCCCCTTCGCTCCACGATCCTCCTCCTAGCTCTGATGATGTTCCCTAGTTGGGTCACGAGACGTCTGCAAGGAAACCACCCAGCTCAGAGAGCACCAAGGACCCCACAGTCTTTTCCCCTTCCTTCCTTCCTTCCTCCCTCCCTTCCTTCCTTCCTTCCAACACTGATGATGTTCCCTAGTTGGGTCACGAGACGTCTGCAAGGAAACCACCCAGCTCAGAGAGCACCAAGGACCCCACAGTCTTTTCCCCTTCCTTCCTTCCTTCCTTCCTTCCTTCCTTCCTTCCTTCCTTCCTTCCTTCCTTCCTTCCTTCCTTCCTTCCAGCACTGATGATGTTCCCTAGTTGGGTCACGAGACGTCTGCAAGGTTTTTCTGGTTTATTGCGGCTGTCTTGAAAAGTGGTTCTTTGGTCACAATCCAGCCTGCTGGACCCAGGAACGTTCCGCTCAACACTTCCGGCTTCCGGCCGAAACCCGCCGCAGTTTTTCACGGAGCAAAGTCCCAGCATCCCAAACGCCTTCCAGGGTGTTCGAAGGGCGAAGCGACGTCCGAGGGCATTGGCGGGAATAAGGGACCCTTTGGCCTACAGGCCGTCCTCGACTTACGACGACCAGAGCGCCCCCAAATGTCTGTTTTGGGGTGAGACGTCGGTTCGGGGAGCTTTGCCCCGGTTTGACGACCGTTCTTGCCCCGGTTGTCCAACGAAACACTGCCGTGGATAAGTTGGTAGCTCAGTCGTTAAGTGAATCTGGCTTTGCTGGTCAGAAAGTCATAAAAAGGGAATCGCAACAACGGTCACAAAGAGGAACCAGTTGCTCGAGCGCCTGAATTTTGATGCCGTCAACCCTGGGGACGCTGCAACGGTCGGTAAGTGTGAAAAAAGGGGGCGTAAGTCCCCATTTTTCCAGCACCGTTGTAACTTTGAACTGTCGTTAAGTCGAGGACTACCTGTATTTATGGAGGAACACCACGGGGACAGCCACTCCGTTTTTCACAATCACGGAGCTGGAAGAGGAACGATCAAGTGGGGGCAAAGACCGATGGGTCTTTCGGGCTTAGCGTTATGCACTTTGGAAGGGGGTGTCACAACTTCCGGTTGCACCATGCCGAGGCCGCACTCATCCCAGTTCCGGCAATGCCAAAAAAAGCGGCGACACCTCGCGCCGCGTCATGTGACGTGGCACGTTTGACACCCGTGCTCTAGCAACTATTGAGCTGGTTTTGATGGTCTTCCGCTGGATACACCAGAGATACACCAATCCGAAACCTGCGGGAGAGACTGTCAACTCTCAAAACTGGGAGAACAGCCCGCTGTCCCTTGTCCCACAAGGGCAGGAGTAAAAGCTGGAGTTATTTTAGTCCTGGGGGGGGGGTCAAAACAGCGCGCCGCTGTCTACAATAAAGCAATGTTTCTCGCCGCGCTGTGTCTAGACATTTTTGTGGGCAGCGCCTCGCAAACCGGCACCTCCTCCGCGGCGGTCCCCGTGCCCTGCGCCACCCCGAGAGTCTTCGTGGGCGATGAGATTCCGACGGGAAGCACCGTCTCCTCACCTGTGGCTCCTCTGATGCAGCGTCAGGTACTTCCTCTGCGTGAATCGCCTCCCGCAGTCGGCGCAGGCGATGGGGGCCACCGGCGGCTGGGCGGACGCCACCCCTGAGGGGAGCCCCGCATCCTTCCTCTTCCTGCCTGCCCCGTGGCCTGCCCTGGGGGCCTTCCTCTCTGCCACAAGCGGGTCCCTCTTGCTCTGCAGCGGGGCGCTTTGCGGCACGTCGTCTTTGTGTGTCTTTTGGTGCACCAACATGATTTTCTTGTTCCGGAAGCGCTTCTGACACTGCGGACACTCGTACGGCTTCTCCTTGGCGCGCACCTTTTGCAGGGTCAGCCCGGTGGCGTCCCCCAGGGGCAGCGTCTCCCCCCGGTGGACCTTCAGGTGACTGTTTAGGTGCTGCTTCTGCCGACAGGTCTTGCTGCAGAAAGGGCACCGGTACGGCCGCTCGCCGGTGTGCATGCGGTAGTGGATGTTCAGCGTGGCCTTATCCCGGAAAGTCTTCTCACACTCGGCACATCGGTATGGCCGCTCGCCGGTGTGGAAGCGTAGGTGCTTGACCAGATGCTGCTTGTAGCCAAAGCGCTTCCCGCACGCCATGCACAGGAAGGGCTTCTCGCCAGTGTGCACCCTCTGGTGGCTGCGCACGTTGCGCTCCTGGGCAAAGCACTTCCCGCACTGTTCGCAGGGGAAGGGGCGCTCCTTGATGTGCGAGGCCATGTGCGCCACCAGGATCTGCTTGAGCCGGAAGCTGCGCCCGCACTCCAGGCAGGCGAAGGGCCTCTCCGTCGAGTGCGTCCCCTGGTGTTTGCGGAGGCTCGCCTTCTTGTGGAAGCTCTTCCCGCACTCCGCGCAGCTGTAGGGTTTCTTCGGATCGGGCAGGCAGCGCAGGTGACCCTGCAGCTGCATCTTGGCCGCCAAGCTCTTTTTCGAGGAGCCGCTGCGGGCCACGAGCGGGGGGGACGGCTTCCTGCGCAGGTGGGTCTTGATGTGCCGCTTGAGGTCCCCCCGGGAGGGGAAGGCCTTGGGGCAGAGGTGGCACTTGAACGGGCGCTCTCCGGTGTGCGTCCGGATGTGGATGGTCATGGCCACGTTGCTGAGGAAGGTTTTACCGCATTCGGGGCACTTTGGCGGGTTCATCTTCAGCGTCACCCGTGGGGGACCTTTGTTTTCGGGTTTGGGTACCGGGTTGGCGGTCCGGGGGCGGCCTTTCTTCCTCTTCCCCGTGGGCATCGCAGGGGACCCGGTCTCCGCTCTGCCCTCACCTTCGTCCACCATCGCGAGACCATCTCCTGCTGGAAGAAAGAGGACACCTCGTCACCGTGGGCGGGATGGAGAATCATAATTAGATTTCTACCCCATTTCTTCTCACCCACCCACCCACCCAAAAATGGTTACCTAGCAACCATCCGAAAATCTCCGCTCAGAGATGGCCGTGTCGATGTCACAACCGTCCCTCCCCGGCTTGCCGCTTTTTCAGCAGCATCCAGGGGGAAGAAGGCAAGATGGCCCCTGCGCCGCTAAACCCCCTTTGATGTGCGTTAGGCACCTGCGGCGGCCATCTTGACTGTTTTGACCCCCCCGCCCAAAATTTCCCAGGACCAAATGTCGTCGCTGGAATATCCTGCTCCGCGGATCGACTTTCGAGTTGCTGCGATTCCAGAGAAGTTTGTGTGAGATTCCGGGCCTCGCTCGAAATCGGTCAGGGCCGAGCGATGCCCTGCATGTCGAAAATGACATACCGTGATCTTTTGAGCTTGCCAACCCCCAACCACAATTATTCCCGAAAGCACGGCTCCCCAGCCGCTAAGTAACGCCCTGCCGGTTCAGTCAGTCGCACGGCTATGAAATAAATCCGGCTTTCCCTGTTGACTTTGCTCGTCGGACGGTCGCGAAAGGAGCATCGCGTTACCCCGGGACATTGCGACCGTCCTAAATATGAGCCTGTTGCTCGTCGGACGGTCGCGAAAGGAGGATCGCGTTACCCCGGGACATTGCGACTGTCCTAAATATGAGCCAGTTGCCAGGCTCATATTTAGGATGGTCGCAATGTCCCGGGGTAACGTGATCCTCCTTTCGCGACCGTCCGACGAGCAAAGTCAACAGGGAAAGCCAGATTTATGTCTGAATGTGGATCACACGACCACGGAGAGACCGCAGTGGTCAGAAGGGTGTAAAACGGTCCTAAGTCCCTTTTATTCCAGTGCCGTTGGAACTTTGAACAGTTGCGAAATCGTAAATCGAGGATTATCACGAGTGAACACTCCCCCCCTCCCCCCGTGCGCTCTTCCTTTTTCTTATCCCACATTTTCCTTGCTCTCAACCAAGCGGTAAAGAAATTCTGACCCGGCCACTGGCCTTGTGGATGTGTCCATTTACACGGCTGCCACAATTCTCCTGTAACAACGGCCTCCTTACGTTTGATCTGGTTGATAATCTGCGGCGTGACGCGCAGGAGGCCTGTCGGAAACAGAGAAAAAAGCAAAGCGGTCTCAACTCATTCCCTGTCTATTTTCCATCCCCAGACCCCAGAGGGGGGGGGGAAGCTGCCCTCCCCAGTCCTGACCAGTCTCCCCCCACACACAAACTGGGAGATTCGGAGGAAGCAACTGGCTGTTGGGAACTGGGACTTTTCTCCGATCCCCGAGACCAGCGGTAAATCCTCTCCTTGGACGAACGGGGAAATCTGAAGTCCCTTGTCGATCCCTTCCAAATTTCCTAAACACGGGGAGTCCTCAGTTTGCCACGGTTCGTTTAGTGACCACCGTAAACGTGAGTCAGTTGCCAAAGCTTTGAATGTTGATCGCGTGACCACGGGGCTAGTGCGACGGTCGTAAGCGTGAAAAAAACGCTCCGAGGTCACTTTTTTTTCAGTATAACTTGAGACCGATCGGTAAATGACTTGCTGTAAGTTGAGAACTAGCCATACAGAATAACAGAGTCGGAAAAGGCCCTCGGAGGTCACCTAGTCCAGCCCCCTGCTCCAGCAGGAGTCGTTATATAGATCTCGACTTGCAACAGTTCCTTCAGTGACGGTTTAAAGTTACAGCGGCCCTGAATAAAGGGACTTACCGTATATGCCGGCGTATAAGACGACTTCCGGAAGCGCTAAACGGCGCCAAAGACAGGGGTCGTCTTACACGCCGAGTCGTCTTATACGCCGGAAATACTGGTAGGTTTCCAGCGTATAAGACGACGTTCTAGGAAGGCGACTTGGCGATAAAGATGGGGGTCGTCTTATACGCCGGGTCGCCTAATACGCCGGCATATACGGTACGTCCGTTGTTCACCCTTACGATCATTGCACCATCCCCAGGGTCACATGATGCTTTGCAACGGACGTGTTTACGACGGTTGCCACTGTGTTGGGAGTCACCGGATCCCCTTTTTTGCAACCTCCCGACAAGCAGAGTCAAGGGGGGGGGGCGAAGCCGGATTCACTTAACAATCATCTGGCTCCTTTAAAAACGGCCGGGACTCCCTTCACAACCGGGTCGGGAAAGGTCGTAAAACGGGACATCACGCGCTGAACAAATTTCTTGTGCAGCGATGTAAATTGGGGGGCTCAAACAATGATCGTGAAGTCGAGGACTACCTGTAAG
>CM077936.1:1554105-1556605 GCA_039797435.1 Crotalus adamanteus
CAAACGATGCTGCACCCATTGAGTAGTCCTCGACTTACGACCGGTTGAGTAGTCCTCGACTTACGACCGGTTGGGGGGTCGCGGCATTAAAAAGGTTGAGAACCACTGGCCTAGAAGATGAAGGAAATGTTTTAGATAATTAAATGTGTCTGAATTTAGGGAAATTATAAACTATAAAATAGAAAAAAATGTTTTGAATAAGAGTTAAAGGATTAGATGACTAGGCACATTCAATGGAATATTGAAAGGTTAAATATATTTTTAATCGTGCTTAGGAGGAATATATATTTTAAGTAGTATTTTACTTTTTATGTTTCTTTGCTCTGGCCCTCTTTTCCTTTTGTTCACTCTTTTTTACCTCTTCTTTAAGAAATGTAAAAGGGTTGACCTGGTTTATATGGAAAAAAAGGATTTAAATCTTTAAATATAATTAACCATTGGAGAAAATCTTAACCGTCAAGAATACTTTGAACTTTTATGGGAGAAAAAAAAATCTAAATAAGCACTAACAGGATATAAGACCAGGCAACCAGAATGATTAGATAAAAAAGAAATATAATAATAATAACAACAACAACAATAACAACAAGTAATAATAACAACAATAATAATAATAACTAATAATAACAAATAACAAATAAACAACAAAAATAATAAATAACAAATAATAAATAAATAAATAATAACAAATAAATTAATAATAATAAACCATAAACCATAAACCATAATAACAATAAATAATAACAACAAATAACAAATAATAATAATAAATAACAAATAAATAAATAATAACAAATAAATTAATAATAAATAAGCAATAACAATAAATAATAATAATAAATAACAAATAAATAATAATAATAATAACGAATAATAAATAAATAAATAATAACAAATAAATAAATAATAATAAATAAGCAATAATAACAATAAATAATAATAACAATTAATAATAAATAACAAATAATAATAATAAATAACAAATAACAAATAAATTAATAATAAATAAGCAATAATAACAATAAATAATAATAAAAATTAATAATGAATAACAAATAATAATAATAAATAACAAATAACAAATAAATAATAACAAATAAATTATTATTAATAATAACAACAAGGGACCTTGGAGGTCATCTAGTCCAACCCCCTGCTTAGGTAGGAAACCCTACACTAAACAGGTCAGTCTTTAAACGAGGTCTACATATAACCAGATCTCAATCTTTCTCTCTCTCTCTTCCTACGTATTGCAAATAAAAATAATATTACACTGATGTGATCATTATTTCTAGGAATATTGGAGGGGGGGGAAACGTATGTAACCATCATTTATCCAAATAATAAGAACCGGGTTAATTCAAGGTTTGCAAAGAAGACATTATGGGGAAAAGAGAAAAATCAACTAAATGTACTGCGTGGATTAGGGATTACAGAAACCAACTGTTCCTGTTTTTCTTGACGAAGGCAAAGCTCTTAAGGGATTTATGTTAAAAAAAAAATTGATAAAATATATGGAAAGAAAGAAAGAAAGACGGATTATGGATTATAGACGTCGATTGTTCCTGATTTTTCTTTCTGAAGGCAACGCCAGCCGACATGTTTGTTTACCGACTCTTAAGGGATTTATCTTTTTTTAAAAAAAATCCATAAAATATATGGAAAGAAGAAAGAAAGACAGACAGAAAGAAAGACAGACAGACAAAAAGACAGACAGAAACAAAGAAAGACAGACAGACAAAAAGAAAGAAAGAAAGAAGGGAGAAAGACAGACAGACAGAAGGAGAAAGAAAGAGACAGACAGACACAGAAAGAGAGAGAGACAGAAATACAGACAGAAAGGAAGAGAGAAAGAAAGACAGACAAGAAGATAAACAGAAAGAAAGAAAGAAAGAAGAAAAGAAGGAAGAAAGGAAGAGAGAAAGACAAAGACAGACAGACAGAAAGAGAGAGAAAGACAGATAGAAAGACAGACACAGAAAGAAAGAGAGAAAGATAGAAAGAAAGAGAGAGACAGAAAGACAGACAGACAGAAAGACAGAGACTGAGAGAAAGAAAGACAGAAAGAAAGAAAGACAGAAAGAGAGAAAGACAGAAAGAAAAGAAAGAAAGAAAGAAAGAAAGAAAGAAAGAAAGAAAGAAAGAAAGAAAGAAAGGCGGAGACGGACGGACGGAGGGATAAATACGGAAGGATAGTTTACCTCTTAATAATTGGGCTGTTTTATTTCAACCATAGGGTCTTACGAAGGTGTCCTTGGTGTGTGTGTGGGGGGGGGGGGTCCACTCACTAAAAAAAGGTTACACGCCCCCCCAAAGCTTACTTGTAACAGCGATTGGGGCTCTCCCCCCCTCTCCAGACACCCCGAAACGCTTAACGGGGCCCGCAAAGGCAACACACAAAACGAAAAACCAACAACACTGGGGAGGCGGCAAGCTTCAAAGAGAAAAAAAAAAAAAACCTACGCAGTGTATCTCCAACCCCCCCCCCCACTTTCTTTGT